>OU015497.1:138618027-138733027 GCA_907164885.2 Dolomedes plantarius | reverse complement strand
GGCCTTCTCAGAGCCCCGATCTAAATCCCATTGAACACTTTTGGGACGAATTGGAATGGAGATTACGTAGCCAACCAAATCGACCGTCCTCACTGCCAGCACTCACTTCAGCTGTGATGGACACCTGGAAGTCAATTCCAATGGGCAGCTATCAAAAACTGGTATAAAGTCTCCCCAGATGTGTGCAGGTTGTCATCGATGCAAAAGGAGGACTAACATCATATTAATATATGCATCAGGACTCTCCGAGTCCATACCACTGGACGTCCAGATACTTTTGGCCAGATAGTGTAGCATACAACACCCTCCAATTGCTTACAAAGTGTCAATTTTTGTGTCCGGAAAGAAATCAAAAATGGTGGTTAACTGTTTAAAAGTTTAACAAAGCTAAGAGAATATTTATCATAAAAAATCGAGGTAAGAAAATATTGGGTTGTTTTGGAACACTAGGGTCTTTTTTTATTACGAAACTGAACGAGACCAACAATTTAGAGCCAACTTCGAACGGATACAAACACACATACCATTCTTTAGACTTGAATCCTTAGACTCAGTTACAGTGTGCGTTATCCACCTGAATATTATCCGAAGCTTATAAAATAGTTACCTTTAAAAGTCATTTAGGATTATTTAGAAGCATCACATGTGTATCCCATTTTTGTTACAATTATACCTCGATCATGTTGCGTATTCCAAATTGTTTAGAATGAATTCTCCATTGTGAGTCATATGATTGGACGAGAATATCAACCCATTTAACGATTGAAAGGCAGTTTATTTTAGATTATAAAGAAAGTTTTCTGTCTCTTACTCAGGTTCACAGCTTATTTAAAAAAAATACTTTTTAGCAAGTTTGTACCAAGCAAGTAAATCCACTAAAAGTACCAGTCTTATTTTTAATTTAAGAGTCTCGGTAGATGAAAGAAAACTAAGGGTTTCAAATTTTATGTTATTCTGAATCCTTTGATGGTGAAACCTGTAAAATCTTTGATCTGTTAAAACGTATAACTGATGTTTACAGTCGTTTTACTACATTTGCATGTTTATCAATATTCAAATAGAAAACATTAGTAAAAATCAGTTTCGGGATTTGCATATAAAGTTATTTCTGAGGCACAATTTCTTCAAAATAATGGGCATCATTTTATGATATTAGAAAGTACTGAGGGACGTTTTGCCATTTTTTATTTCGCAAAGCCTTGCGTCGATCCACCGCAGTCGTGCAGCATTTGTACAGAATATTTGTGCAGGTCATTTTCTTCTACAGAAGACCGGCACTCACTGCTTAAAACCGATTTCGAACGGCTAGAAACGTTTACTCTAACAGTGGGACTCAAACCCACAGACCAATTGCTAGCGCCCTAGCCTTTCTGCTATCGTCCGGTACAAAATAGTTTAATTAAAATATAGAATAAGCCCCCATATTAACGTAAAAGGAAAATATGGTAGCTTGTCTTAGGTTTATTTCAACTGATGGATCGACCTGGATCAGTTCGTCTGTGGATTTTTGTTAATGAAGGAAAATAACTAATTCACCTAAAATCAGACATGCTGAGTCCCGAAACAACGTTTAGATACTCAAAAAAGGTGATCAATATCATACTGAAACACACTTTCGGCATTTATCACCAAAAGTTAATAAAGAGTTAGCCGTAAATAAAGTGAATTTACATATTTCTTGATGATAACATTTTAATTTATCGTAACATAAAACAATTTTAAGTGGCAGACGTTTTCTAAAGGTTTAATCTCGAAGCCGCAATTTATGTTTGAAACGCGTGAATTAAATTTGTCCCTATTCAGCAAGAAGTGTGTTAAGTAATGACATGTCTTGATTTAATAAAAGTGCAATTATTTTTCGAAATTTCCTTCGAAGAAGAAAAGTTATATTACGCGCCCCCAACGTTTGGCTGTAAAGGAGAGAAAAAAAGCAGCCATAAATCTCCATTTCTCCCCATGGGATTTCGGTTTTCTCTCGCCAACGAAAATGTATTACCGTAGAAAAAGGGATTAAGGCCAGAGTTTCGTAGGATTTATGGCGTGTTGCGTCGTGTCGTGAAGGCGTTAAGAGAGTGGAGCAAATGAAAGGGTTTCTCGAAAAGGTTTATATCAAGTCGATGTAAGCATGTGGAATGCCATATAATTAGCTTGTGAATTTTCTTTGAGTTTCACAGAAAAAATATTTCGCCTGCACTCTTACAGATTTTGAAATTTTCAAAAGCCGAACAAGAATTGACACAAATGTTTTTCCATCCTTCTTGGGACTAAAACTGGGTTTTACAAAAATAATGAGAATCCTTTTATAAAACATATTTATAAATAAAATGACAGAAATAATCTTATATTTTTCTTTTGAATAAGCTTGCAAAAGTATAAATTTTCAGGGAATAAGGTTTTATATACCCTGAGTCATGCATGACTAATGTCCTCTGTTTAAAAGTTCTTTTTCGCTAAGTATGCCTACTACCTTACAAGTGGTACTCTTAATAAGATGGTAGTATGTTTGAAGGAAAATGCTAACCGAGTTTTCTGAAGAAGAGTCTTCAACTTTTCTTTTAAGGGAATTAAGCATGTAGTCGATTAATATGCTTAAAAGTTTCTTTAGAGAATTAAATGAAAGGAATTTGAAGCATGCCTGAACTATGGTCATAAAGGCATTAGAGCAAGCCCAATGGTAGGTGCATTACTGACAAAAAAAGACACCATTACCATTGAAAAAATATCTCTAATAGTGGATAGAATTTATAGATGTTCTACATTTATCAGAGGTCAGTTGCTCGACTAATAAGAATTTACCAAATCATGGAATTTCCCCCAAATAGATCATGAACTTTAAAACTTCTTACCTCAAATTATTTTCCCCATCTGTAGAATAAACATGACTCTGTGTACTTTATGCCTTTATTCAAATGATCTATAGTCCAACTTTTAAAGCCATTACTTCACCTGAATCATTTACACTGATTTATCTCTTAAGCAGTGTTTAATAGAAATATCATTTTCGGTGTACACTTTTACAGCTCGTATATGGAATTGTGCTGAACAAAATTATTATATAACCGCAGGGTTGTCCTACTTTGTTTTGGATACTTTAAAATGTTGAAGACTACAAAGGTTACTGAACAAGCCTTTGGGTTCCATACCCGATACAGAATAATGTGTGGCGAAGAGTACGTTGAGAGACCATTGAAGTTGTTTCCTGATTAAGGTTGGTTCTAATAAGATGAACTGCTACACCTCAGTTGAACTAGAAAAGTCTGGAGACTCTCATTTCGGCTCCAGTATCCAGGCCTTATGGAAAACCTAGTTTTATGTTCGGTAGCCAAGTCTTGAATGACAGCTGCTCTGGAACACTTCAGTGTCGTTGATACGCATTCGACTGGTTCCAGCACCCTGAATTATTCTCCGTTCAAACTACATTAAATCAAGATTTTTAATCATTCTTTCACAATTAATACTTCAATTTTTTTCAACAATGTCAGGATTTCTCCTCAAAATTGTAACATTACCTCCACCAGATTTAAGAGCAGTGGTAACTCATTTAGGATCTATGATTTCTTCTATTATCTCCATACCTGCGTACTGTCATCGGCATGGTGTAGTTGAAAAAGCGACTGACTGGATTATATTAACCTTTCCCATACATTTAATGTCTAAACCTTTTGTTACTTTGAGAACTGCAGACAATTGATATGATTAGAGGTAGTCAGCAAAGGATTTCAAACAGACGTCCGGATTCCATATCCAATACGATTTAATGTGCGGATAACACTACTTTGAAAATCCAACAGAGTTCGTCCTTCGTCAAGATTAGCTGTAAATGGGCAAATTTTTGCCCTTCTGTAGGCCTGGAGAGGTCTGAACACTCTCCTTTTACCTGGAGAATCCTGTGACGACCACGTGCCTTATGTTAAAACTCATTTTTATTTGTTTTTTTAGCTATCTCTATGTAAACATAAACGATAACTGCTCTCGAACAGATCACAGGCTGAACAGTTTTATTGATATCCGGTCCACTGCTAATAGCACTCGTAATCATTCGCCGTTCACTGTCTTCTAAATCCAAATTTTTACCCATTCTTTCACAATCAATACTTCAACTGTTTTTAAAATCATCCAGCAACCCTTTTCAGAGCAATCTCACCTTCTAGCAGCAACAGCGTGATGTCATAGCACTTAAGCTCAAAATTGTCACGTGGTCATAATAAATTGGCTATTTGGTGTATTTTAATGTGTATAATCTAGGTCTATGGGCAAATCGTTGAATTAAATTATATTATTTGGTATAACGTTAATATTTTGTACAATTTAAATATTTCAATAAACAATTTCCACTACTTTTTTGTAAGGCAATTTCTAAATTCTAAACATGTGAAAAAGATTAAGATTGAAAATATCTACATCGAAGGGGACAGTAGAAATCACTGAAAGAGCTCTCGGTTCATTTGAAATTGACCTATTAAGAGTTAAATGTTAACCTAACGAGCTACTACTAAACATTTGAAATCCGAGTAACAACGGGTATCTCATTTTCGACATGGACTGATGTCATCTCAAATGACTAGTTAGTAGATCATTTTTAAAGCCCCGAAATGGAATATTATCGTTACAAGTGTATGACGATCAATATCCACTAGATTTTATTTTTTGAGTCTTGAAATTCTCATGGTTATTTTTAAGCATAGAATTTATGTTAGAAGATAGAGAAAAACATACATTTTGCCATGCAAACGAAGTAGTAACTTCTCGCTTTAATGCCGCTCGTGGTTAAAATCTAAGGTTATTTTAGCGTAACAAACCTTTCATTTTAGCTTATAATTAGTTCTTAACATTAGCCTAGCACTCTCTATTTGCTGTTGGACTTTTCCTATCTTCAGAATTCAGATTTTAACATCGTTAAAGTGAATGCACGACAAAGAGAATATTTCCTAATCGAAGAACAAGAACAAACGTATCATTAAAGAACTGACTATTACCTATACTTATTATCAGTAACCAGAGATTCCAATTCAGAAGATCTTCATTGTTGTAATATTTTATCAGAATCCGTATTGTTGTTGAATTTCATTTTTTAAAGTTTTACAATAATCCAACTGATTCAGGTTCACGTGTTGCTCAATTTTTTCTGCTATGCGTGTTCTCTGGTATAAATTCAATAACATATATGGTTTTAGGGGAAGAAAAGGGGTAAACCCTTTTAATAAATTATACGTTGTAAGTGTTTCCAAAGCACAGTGATAAAAAATGCCCATTTGCGCAGTGATGTTTTGAAAGTTATGTTAATCCCATATATTTACCACACAAAATGTAAACCCAATGTTCTGCAAGAATATAAATGAACAAAAGCTATGAATGGTATGGAAAAGGACAAACTTATGAGTTAATAATTATTAAGTCATGCTCGGCGAAGTGGAAGTAAGATATAATTGAGTGTTTGTCAATTTCTTGTATTCTGAAGAAGCATATCTTCCACTGATTTCACGTAAAGTACAAGTACTGGACTTAATGTTACCGATTGACTTAAGGCTGCTCTGTATAAAACCTATTTGATTCGCTCAACTCAATGTTAATCTATAGAGAAAATTTGTCTACTATTTACAGCTGCACATACTTGTAAATGATGATAATCCAATAAAAATGGTAATTTCAGACAGCCTGAACTTTTCTGCACCCTGCAACATGATTAATAATTTTTTAATTTAGTCCACCAAAGGAATTTATGAGCGTTTAAAACATGCTATACCAGTTCCCCCAAATAATTTAAACTTTAAAATATTATTTGCATTTTATTTTAAATGAAATATGCTCCAAAGTTCAAAATTTCTTTCTTTATTACGGAGTACGATAAAAAAAATCTTCAAATACAAGTCGGCAATCCTTGGATACATTTTCTCCATAGGTTAACATTGAGGTGAGCGAATTCGGTAGGGTTAGTACACAGCTGCATTAAGGTACACAAAATATAGCCATGACAGCAGAATCAAAACATTTCTAAATATTTAAATTGCTTACAGAGGACATTGAGAATTGCAGCAGTTGTCGAGTTGCCCCTTCCGAAAGCGTTTCTGACATGGCACGTGTAGGTCCCCGAGTCGTGTCTTGACAAGTTAAAAAGAGCCAACACTGCTGACAAGGGATGTCTAGTCTCAAGCCTCTGCGTGGTGTCCCTCTGGAGACGGTTGCTGTCTTTGTACCACACTATTTCGGTGACGTCAGGAGGGTTGGCGTCGAAGACACACGTGATGTTGACCATGGATGACTCTTGCACAGTCACGGTGCCATCTGGAGTGACAAACACAGCTGGTGGATCTGTCAAAGAATTAAAAGAAACTTCAGGACCACAAAATACTCAAAAATAGAAGCACAATATGAAGTTGCAAAGGAAACCTTAAAAGTCAAGATCGAGTATAATATTACATATTTTAAATAAAATATTAACCCGAGTTCACTCGCGCCCAATTTCGAACACAAGAACTCGCGCCGGGTATCTCATACCCTAGTTCATTTCTGCTATTTAAATATCAATTTATATTGTTTATATGCAAACCTTACGTAACTAAACAACATAAGATAATAAATTAAAGATTTTTAGTGAATTTTAATAATACTTACATTTTTATAGACAATTTTTACAAACTACATACTGATGTTCAACACAAACATTTTCCCCATTTTTGACACATAAACTTTGTTTTTCAGTCCTTATTACTTGGGCAAATTTAACATCGTTTATAATTTGTCTTGAGTTTTTTTGCAGGCGGTTCACTATTAGTGATTTCCAGTTCCATTGAAGGGCTTGAATAAGTTGTTTTTGTTTGAGGCACCATCATATTTAGCATGTTGCTATTGAAGAGAACATTCCATGCATCTACGGCAGAAGCGAAATCTCTTGAATAATTTGTATTACCTGGAAGCTTGATAATTACGTTCCTTGAAGGCTTTCTTACATTTTGCCGGTATTTTTTCTTCAGCCATTTTGTAATTTTATCTTTACTAATATACAAATCGGCTGCTGACAGTGAACCTTTATCTTCGTTTTCTGTCTCAATTTCAGTAGAAGAATCGTGACTGCTACAGTATTCTCCATCCTCAGAGGCATCATTATCTTCGGATAAAGCTTCATTATCACCAGAAACAGTCTCTAAAAGGCGTCGCAATTGTTTTATTTCCTCGTCGTAATTCAAAAATCGCGCCTTGATGCACTAAACTGACAGAAATTGGGAAAAATTTGACTGACGAGAGGACTCGCACGGGTATGACATACCCGTCGAAATATTTTTCTCAAAATCTATTTATTGAGCAGACTTAGTTTTTACCTCGCTGAAAGAATGTGACCTTGAATACAGCTACACGAAATTTCGGCCTAATCCGATAAGAAGGAGATAACAAAAACATTGAATGAAAATGGATTGGGTATGTCAAACCCGGTGCGAGTTTTCGCGGGTTAATCATCTCTTTCACATTTATTAGAATATCCCCATCAAGATCTTTAAATATTTAACTAGAAACTTTTATTGAGTTCTGTTGCACTAAAAATGCTCTTCGTAGTATTTTCTTCCTTAGAAAAACTCATCTTAACGGATGTATGTAGAAAGTTCCTTATCAAGTCTATGTTTACATGAAACCTACACTACTGACTTTTCTTTAAGAATTTTTTCAATGCCCTGTGCTTTCTCTATGTTCGGAAAATTCTTTTGAAATTTTATTTTGCCCTCACTATTTTTTTCCTGCTAAATAGAGGTTCCAAGTAATTTAACTGACGGTGAAAGAATCGGGTACTGATCAGACAACAATGCAAAATTGTTGGAAAAAGTACGTAAAGTTTTAAGTAAAAAAATATATATTGTATAGTTAAAAATATAAATAAAAAAATTTTGAAAGAAAAACAGCGTAAAGTCTTTAACTATATGCCTAACTCATTAGTGACAAGCGTGTTAAAAAAATTATGTGTGCGGTCTTGAACACAAAAAGAAATTTATTGGACTGAAAGTATTCAAATGTATATAACTCGACCAATACTGCGTCATAATTATACCTGTGATTAAAGACAGAGAGAAAATTCGATTCTATCGTATGCAAAACGCAAAGTCTTTTTTTTTCTCTTTGCACCTCTAGATCACAAATTTAACAAATTTTACAAATTCTTCTGCTGATTGGATATTTCATATAGTGTTATCGCTTGACGTGAACTTGTTTTTACATCTTATTTTATAGAGGTTTTCGGATTTCTTAGTATTGGAGTTTTAAAATTTTTATGATCAGAAATGAATATTTCGGGGAGCGTTGCTGACACTACTTGAGGATAGATAATATCTATAGACTATTTTAATCTTTTAACAGTCGAATCTATATACAGTCGAACCTCCATATATCGAACTTCCCTATATTGAAATTTTCTATATATCGAACTCTTAGCAAATCTCCATGTTCATTACATAGAAAAACTGTTTCTATATATCGAAAAAATCTCTATATATCGAAATTTTTTTTCACGACATATTGGGAGATTTTATTCCACTTTAGAATAAAATCTCCTAATTTTTGGCGTTTGAAACAATACGTCGTGGACTTCAATTCGCGGAAAATGTCCCTGATGAAATTTTTAATGGACTGAATAAATGCGAGCATTTCTTTGATGAACTTTCCGCAAAACTGGCTATTCAGCAAGATATTTGTAGCTTTTTTTAAAAAGAATGTAACTGTGATCGCTGTAACCACTGTCTGGATTGTTTTTTTAAAGGTATATAGTACTCAATAAATATTTCATATTAATTCATTTTTTAGTTATTAACTTTCATTTAATGTGATTCGCATATAAATTAGAAATGGAGTTTCGTATATAAAAATTAGCTTAAATTTTAATGTTTTTGGAGAATTATGATAAAAGTAAGATCAATTCTATATATCGAAATTTCTATATATCGAATTTTTTCGGGAAATCGAATATATCGGGAAAAAAATCGATATATAGAAATTTCGATATATAGAATTGATCTTACTTTTATCATAATTCTCCAAAAACATTAAAATTTAAGCTAATTTTTATATACGAAACTCCATTTCTAATTTATATGCGAATCACATTAAATGAAAGTTAATAACTAAAAAATGAATTAATATGAAAGATTTATTGAGTACTATATACCTATTAAAAAACAATAATCCAGACAGTAGTTACAATGATCACAGTTGCTATCTTAAAAAAAAAAAATGCGAAAATCTTACGGAACAGCCAGTTTTACGGAAAGTTCAAAGAAATGTTTGCATTTATTCAGTCCACTAAAAACTTAATCAGGGACATTTTCCTCAAATTGAAATCCACGACATATTGTTTCAAACGCCAAAAATTGGGAGATTTTATTCTAAAGTGGAATAAAATCTCTCAATTTGTCTTGAAAAAAATTTCGATATATAGAGATTTTTTCGATATATAGAAACTATTTTTCTATGTAATGAACATGGAGATTTGCCAAGAGTTCGACATATAGAAAATTTCGATATGTGGAAGTTCGATATATGGAGGTTCGACTGTATTTATTTACTTATTAAACTACATACATGCACATAGACATTTAGAATAAATAAAAAAAAAATAGAAATATAGAATATGAATAATTTATAAGTCTAAAATAATCGTATAGAATTACGGAAGACACTTTTAAAGAATTTCTTAATAATTCGAGAAACAAAGGAGAATTTGTTATCATTATAAAAGAAGAAATCCCTGTATGAAATAATCTTATTTTTCGTGTAATGTAGGAAATAGTATGTCATATAGAATTCAAAGTGTATGTTATGATATTTATAGCGTAAAATGTCGATTTATTTCGTTGAAGTACAAAAGTAAAATGGAAATATAACAATTTATTTGCTAAAATAATATTTCTCCATAATCACTCCATCTCTCTTATTAAACTGGTGACAAGTATTGCAAAAGGGCAATACTATATACATGCATAACGTTACAATCATGTGTAATCAAACGTTACTGCATCTAAATGCATTCAAGAAACGATTTTCGAACAACGTGATTACTCTAAGGGAATTCAGCGTTACTTCACGCTGATAGAGTAAATTAATGCCGACAATCTACAGTGTCAACCATTTTACTGTGATGCCAACGTCGAGAGTTCGCTTTCTTAAAAGAGAATATATTAACTGATAGTTCAATGTTTCCATTTGAAATCTGTTTACTTTCAGATCTTTAGGTACTTTAAATATTAATCTAGTTCAGTTTTATCTGTTCAAATAAACTTAGATATAGAGTACTTAGATTTAGAACTTACAGCAAATGGATTTCGAGGGAAAACAGATCTCTTTGAGTTAGAATCTATTATTATAATGTAAGATAATTGCGTTTAGCTGCGTGTGTCTATACACACACACACACACACACACACACACACATATATATATATAATATATATATATATATATATATATATATATATATATATATATATATATATATATATATATATATATATATATATAATATATGTATAGATATATATATATATATATATATATATATATATATATATATATATATATATATATATATATATATATATATATATATATATATATATATATATATATATACCGGGTGATCCAAAAGTCAGGACGAACTTTAAAAATGAATAATTCAAAAACGAATAAAGAAAAAAAGATGCGGTTTGCACTAAACGGATGGAAAAGAAGCCGGGTTTTGTGTGGCAACGAAAAAAAAATAGTTCTGTTGGCGACCAACAGATGGCGCTGTCGGATTTCTGATATAGGATTATGCAAAGCAACAAACGATATATAAAAAGGAGCAACTGCAGCAGGTAATGGTAGTCGAAGCTTATATGCATCGAAATGCTGTCCATAGTTGAGAAAGCCCTCATAGTTAAACTGTATTATAAGAATTCGGAAAGTGCCATTGCGGCATTGCGAGCATATCGCTACATGAAGGGTATGCGAGATAGCAAAAGACCAATAACGTCTTCTGCATTGCAGAAAATGATGAAGAAATTTCAAGCTACAGGTTCTTTGGCGTCACGTCGAAGAAGTGGACGCCCCTCAGCAGGGGTTGCTGTTGCCACGACAGTGGAGCAGACGGTGCAATCCATGTCGGCGGTTTCTGCACATGGGGAGTGAAGTGCTCGAGAAGTTTCGAGGCAGACAGGACTGTCATATGTAAGTGTCTGAGGAGCACTGCGAATAACCCTGAAACGGTATCCCTACAAGTTGCAACATAACCAAGAACTGAAACCTCTTGACTTCGACTCTCACCAAGATTTTGCGAATTTGGTATTCAGTAAGATGGAAGAGCAGCACGACTGGCTTCACACTGTGCTTTGGACAGATGAAGCGCATTTCACACTCTCTGGCACTGTTAACACCCACAATTGTCGAGTGTGGACCACAGAAAATCCACATGCATTTGTTGAGGTACCCTTGCAACAGCCTAAAGTGACAGTCTGGTGTGGCTTTTTTTTGAGGAAGTCACAAAGACGGGTTTCAAAACAGTTTCTGTCACTGGTCAGCGATATGCAGCACTCTTACAGAACAACATTATTCCTGAACTGCAAGCGCGACAGGCACTCCAAAAAGTCACCTTTATGCGAGATGGAGCAGCACCTCATATTTCTCTGCTTGTGCAACGCCTGCTACGCTCAACATTTGGGGAGGATCGCATTATCAGTCGATGCTTAAATCACGCATGGCCTCCAAAATCTCCCGATCTGACACCCTGTGACTTTTGGCTGTGGGGATTCTTGAAGTCAAAAGTGTACCGCGACCAACCGGCATCACTAGCAGCACTGAAAGATGCCATCCCCCAAAATGTATCTGCCATAACGCAAGAAATGCTACTCAATGCTGTGAACGGTGTGGTGACTCGTGTCACAGCGGTACTTCTGAATGATGGACAGCACATTGAACATTTACTGTAATTAACTGTAATTAAGCTGACTTGTAACTTGTAAACATTTTTTTCATTTGTAAATCATCTTTTGGGGAAATACAAAACTATAGCGCCATCTGTTGGTCGCCAACAGAACTATTTTTTTCGTTGCCACACAAAACCCGGCTTCTTTTCTATCCGTTTGGTGCAAACTGCATCTTTTTTTCTTTATTCGTTTTCGAATTATTCATTTTTAAAGTTCGTCCTGACTTTTGGATCACCTGGTATATATATATATATATATATATATGTATATATATATATATATATATATATATATATATATATATATATATATATATATATATATATATATATATATATATATATGTATATATTTATATGTATATATATATATGTATATATATATATTTATATGTATATATATATATATATATGTATATATATATATATATATATATATATATATATATATATATATATATATATATATATATGTATATATATATGTATATATATATATATATATGTATATATATGTATATATATATATATATATATATATGTATATGTATATATATTTTTTAAGATTAATTTGCTCGGTATGCGAAATACTACTCGTTAAGCTAGGTTCCTCTGTATATTATATATATATATATATATATATATATATATATATATATATATATATATATATATATATATATATCAGCATCCTCGATCGACTCAGTGAATGTATGTATATTTAATTAGGCTCACTTTTACACGAAAAAAACTAAATTGGCTTTATTTAAAAGAAACTTTGGATCCAATATTCTAATTTAAATAGCGTTGGCCTATTGACTATAGTTAACGAATTCCTTCCTTCCCGTTCCACGTAGTGAGTATTCCATTACGCTGGAAAGAGACGCAGTTCTGTTAAAATCTTGGAGACTGAATAGAGAATAGCAGCATCAATTTACTGTATCAACACAAAGCGTGCGCTGAACTCCTTTACAATAATGAAGCTCTTCGAAAATCATTACACTAATGGATGTAGTACACTTCCAGGAGGTAAATTCTGGTTATTAAACTAGATTATTCCCGTCCAAAAATATTATTCACGTATAGTAAACTGCAGTTTCAGGTTTTATATCAATCTCGTTGTTGAGTCAAAATACTTCAGGCCGAATTATCGTTGCAGTACACTGTAGAGTATTACTTATTCATTATGGGATGTATATATTGAACCAAGTAAGGATAAATGCAGTTACTTTGAATACAAAATATGTTCATGGAGAATTAATTTTATCGAAAATTTCCCGTCACTGGAAGACTCGTTTCTATGAAAACCTTTTCGTGTAATAAGCGAAGGTAAATTCGTTTAACGTGTCGAATAATATGATAATCGCATCAATGAGAAGTAAAATGAAGATTGACTATTTATATCGTCTTGTAGGTAGTATTTTATTTTAACGAACGGAATAAATTTATCGTTACTTTTGTATAGTTTTCCCTCCCCCTGATATTTTTAAACTTTTCGAGAAATATCTTTTATCCAATCAAAATGATTATTAATTTGTACAAGATGGTAAACTAATATATATTAATCTACTGGAGTATTTTTTTTCTCCATTACCTACCCATGTTATACAATATGATTTGTTTGATTCTGTTTCTTGAACCCTTTATCTATTATCGTTATGTTCGTACATTAATAGATATCAATACATGTATATATGGTTATAATAGTATTGCGTATGGAACTAACACGTATATATGTTTACAATTTTGTTTTCTAATGGCATATTATGAACAATTATAGCAGGAACTAGGGGAAACAAAAATACGGGGATACAAAACAAATACAGGGACGGAATACAAAACAAATACAGAGCATACAGGAACAAGAAAATAGAGCTGTAACAAATAGTTCATCAATCTAATCTGTTTACAATAGTATTAGTTATTCTATGTTTCTGACTTGAATTCCTGATAGGTAAAAATTATTTCAAAATGCAAATGTAAAATGCAAAGTAAATTGCTAACTGAAATTTGCTTATATTGCACCAAAACATAATAAAGAGAAACATAAATCTTAAAATACAGAATGATCTAGTATGGAGAACACAAGGTGGAATTTCAGCAGCTAAATTTGTCCTCGAAATGTTTTGCTTCTTTCAAACATTTATTTACCCTACAACACAAACAAAGTAACTTATATAAAAACCTTATCCATTTAAATAAAATTAGAAAAACTTCAAAGTTCTGACAAACAGGATACAGAGTCATAAATTTTCAGTAAAGGAAGAAAAGCAAAACCTACAGTAATACATCTGAGCTAAGTATTTGACCTAAGCCAAAGGGATCTTATTCAACGAACCGTAATTTAACGTTTTAAAAGTTATCTCTAAATAACCCTATTTTGATTACTGAACCCAGACTCTGATGAAATTTCCTTGCAACCACTTGGGATCATCTGAAAACTTCAATGAAATAACTCTTGTTTTTCTTGTAAATTTTTCTCACAAACAACATCAATAACTGATACCTATAAAGATAAAATATCCAATTAAATGACTACTTTTTAAACGTGCTCTTATCGTATCCCCCATTAAAAAAACGATCTGATTTGTAACCCTTGGGATAAAACTGTTTTTAAAATTTCGAATGTACATGATCTAAAACAAAATTATACTAAATTTTAATAAACTGATATATCGGAGAATGCTGGAGAGGTAGTTAGGGTGTGAATTTATATGTACTTCTCAGTAAATTTTTGTAGAAACAAGTTGCCTTTTAGTAATGGTTCTATAATATTATGAACCGAATGTAATTTATGAGGGAATAAATTAATAATTTCAATATACTAAAGTTTACAAGATAAAAATGTATATTTAACATTCGTACCAAGATCAGCGGAAAAGGCCCAGCGACTGCTCATTATGGCAGTATGCATCTTTATCTTTAGGATATATGGCCCTTGAGTTAATAATATACTCTGTCAGAAAAATATATATACATCCAGAAGAAATCGATCTACTATCACGAAACTTGGCAGGAATGTAGTCTGATAAGAGATATGCAAATGATTGAAATTTCGACGCCGATGAGACAAGGGTAAGCGCGCTATGCACATATGAGATTCGCATCTGGGAGAGTATAAAAGCATGATTGCTCATGCCATAGGGATATTCAAACAAATCTGTTGACTTGGATGGACGGTATTGTGACTAGAGATGCCTCTGAGACGTAACCGGCAACAGTACGAAAAATTGTCGTACTTTGACAGGGGATGTATATTAGGCCCCAGAGAAGTAGGTTGGTCGAAAAGGCGTATCCGCCGTCACCTCGGTCGGAGCGATATGGTAGTTGCTCGGCGTTGGCAAAAATGGATGACGGAAGGGATAGTCTACCGTCGCGAGAGTCAGGGCGTTCCAGGAACACAAATACGCGCGAGGATCGCGCAATCATAAGAGCAGCCACGTCCGCACCAACAAAGTCGCTAGAATCGGTTTGACGCTATTTACCACCTTCCAGACATCCGGTGGTATCAAGGGAAACCATTCGGTGACGACTGGCAGACGCAAGTAAAAGGAGCCGACGTCCATTAGGACGCCTACCGCTGACCCCACATCATAGGCAGTGCCGATTGGATTTTTGTCGACCTCGGGCAAGCTGGAGTGTGACCGACTGGAGGCGCGTGATCTTCAGCGATGAATCCCGATTCAGTCTCAATGCTGATGACCAGCGCAAAAGCGTGTGGAGGCGGCCAGGCCACCGGTCCTATCCGGCATTTTTTATCGAGAGGCATACAGCGATTACACAAGGTGTGGTAGTGTGGGGAGCGATATGTTGGGACACACGATCCCCTCTAGTCGTCCTTCAACGCACTTTGACGGCACGCAGTTACGTGGACGAGATTTTAACTCCAGTTGTACTGCCTATGCTAGCAAGTCGTCCAGGTGCCATTTATCAGCAAGACAACGCTCGTCCACATACTGCGCGACTGTCCCAACAATGTGTTCAAGTATATGACGTACTCACATGGCATGGCAGGTCACCAGACCTCTCGCCAATAGAGCAGTCTGGGACGTGCTTGAAAGGCAACTGCAGCCGCCCTGGAATAATGGTGAATTAACTGCCCAGTTGCAAAGATTATGGCATGATCTTCCGCAGGAGGTCATAGGTGACCTCATTGATTCGATGCCACGCCGTGTTTCGGCTTGTAAATCTGCCAGAGGTGGATTTACTACTTACTGATTTGTAACCGTTTTCATGCCATATCTTCTATATAAAACGGTCTGTTCTTCTGAATTTGTAATCATTTGCTTATCTCCTCATACACTACACACATGTTAAGTTTTGTGATAGTAGCTCGTTTCTTTCTGGGTGCATATATTTTTTGTGACAGAGTGTATTTCCACTCATGTGATATAATATTAGAGGTTTGTCGCACTACATAAATACTGTGTCTGTACAAATAATACATGATTCAACGCTTCGCATTTTCCCCGTCTATTAATATCTCTATCCAGTTGTTTTTTATACCGAAGATCAATTTAGAGAATAATTGTAAATAAAGTTCTCAGCAAACTAGAAAGACGACGTTCTTTCAACTCGTTAAATATTTGGCAAATTTATCATTTATTTTATCTTAATAGATCACAGGATAAGTTTGGTCAAAAGATTTATCTGCATGCTGCTAATAATTTGTAATACGAAAATAACAGATTGTTCCTCTCACAAAAATTATGTTACTCTATAAAGTTGATATAATATATTCTGACTTAAATCTCCTAAATTCGCCGTATCACCTAATCTTATTGCCATTTAGTGATCACTCAAATGAGTTTCAGATGACAATACTGAATTACTATATATAGTATTCTGTGAACTATCATGTTTATTCAGAACGTGGACTTCTTCAAGTGTTGATGTGTGGTAAAAATGGAAAAGAATGCTAGTATCACTGAGTTTCAATAGCCTAATATACACTGTTTATTGAATTGTTTTGTACTAATGAATTTGATCAAGAAATGATAGCATTGGTATTTATTAGAGTCTTTGAAACATAATTTACGGTACAGATTATACTCTTAGGGAAAACTGCGATTACTACAGTATTTAGCATTTTAGACAATGCAGATTAGTATGAACTAACTGCACTGACTCTCAACTTTAAACTTAATAGCTCTCAATAGGAAAAGCTGATTTGAAATTCGTCAAACTAAGGAAAACCGTGCACTTTAGGATGATACATTTGATTTGTTACCTTTTATTGTGGACTCATTGGGAAATGCAATATTCTGTTTGATAACGTACATATTTTTCTGTCATGTCTTGATGGACAGTAAAATTCTTTTTAAAATAAGCACTCAGAAAATAAAATATTAATCTGTTATCCGATCAGTCAGGCCAGATATTAATTCCAGCAACAACTTCTGGGAGATTCAAAGACTATACTAACTTTTAACTGACAAAGAAAGTTATCCCACTGCGATCGCAGAATTCGCTGCACTAGATTTAAACATTAAAGGCTGATTGAAACTACATCGCATTAACTTAATGGAATTAATACAAAGACAACGTTAATTCTTTTTACACAAAGAGTCTCTCTTTACACAGATCCAGGCGCACAAAGATTGCAATTTAACCAGGCTTCCATTGACTAACTTAAGAGAATCATTCAATCCCATTTCACTAAATAAGAATTCCATTAGTCAGGAGCAATAAAGCAACTAAAACATCCTAGATACTTCATATAACGGCGTGAATAAATTGCATCACCACTGAAACTTTACGAATTGCTTTATAGCATTCTGTCGAAATGGTTTACTATAAATGAATATATTTAAAAACAACTGATTCGCAAACGTATATGTTACCTTTAAGTTTACCCACGCAATTCTAAAACTATGAGTGCAATTCACCACTGTAAAAGCAATAATGTACCATTAAAAATTTATTGCAATTTAAATTTAATTGAAAATTTACAAGTAGCATACAATCTTTACCATCTATTAATAGCGTGGGGTACAATACTCGCAAGAAAATTTATTGGCTCTGAGTAATTCAGTGCAACCCCATTAGCGCTATATTTGTGAGGATATGGTATTTCTGATCTAATTATAAAAATTCTATAACAAGTTTTGTTGAAATCGGACCAGAGGTTACTAAATTACAGTTATTTTAAATGCTGTTTTCATTGGCTGGGCGCGGTGGCATGGGTGCAAAGGCGTCGAGCCTGAGATCTGAGGGTTGCGGGTTTGATGTCGGTCGCTGACAAATCCACCGCCGTGTACATTAATGGCCGCTGGGGCACGTAAAATCTGTCGTGGTTGCAATGTCCTCCAAGTTCTCAAATTTACCTTTGGAGGTGCGGGGTCAAGTGTTCCGGTCTCTTCACTTGAATCGGTTCAAAATTACGGGACCGGCCCATAGGTGGGTAATGCTGGTCTACCTATACGGTGCTCCCAGAAAAGTGGCCAGCAATACCGCGATGTCATATGACAGTACTAAGGATAATGTCCAAGTAACCGTCTGCCGCATTGGAAAGGAAGTTTTCATTAGCTTTTCATTTGGTTATTGTTTTGGCAAATTACACATTAATATATATATATATATATATATATATATATATATATATATATATATAACTTACTGATCTTTTAAAGTTCACAGGATTTGACGAAATATTACCCTTGCTTCCCTCTGAAGGAAAAAAGTAAGAGTATGAAAAGTAGTTATCGGTATTACCGCCGTGTATAATCATAACAGTTTTCTGACAATTTATTAATCAGTTGTGCCAGAATAAAGTACTTGTTTTAAATTTGATTTTTTCTATACATCTGAAAGTCTACTTACAACAAAATTTTGTTGCCTTCAGCAGACTAGTTTTAACTGTGGCAGTAAGTGAAGAACAAGATATGAAAATGTACGACTATTTTCAGAGGTAGTATATCAGTAAAGAATGTCGTCAAAAGAATCCTTTTTCTGTAACCTAATTTTTAAAGTGATTATAATTGCTGAATCACCACTAAAACTATTATACTGAAATGTTTTCTAAAGTTATCTAAACCTTTTTTTTTCAATACGGAAAGCAGCTCAAATACTTAATTACATACCAATAGCTGCCTATTTAGTTGGTTTAGGGGTGTATTTAATCCTTTTTAATCATTAAATTAGAATACGCTCTTATAGTTAGCTGCAGTTACTCACTTAATTCCAGTGATTAAATGTATTTAACAATGGCATATTAATTAGTAGGACTTAGGACCTGTTCACATAGAATCTGTCAGAGTTAAAGATTCTGTTGACACTATTTAGTTAAATGGGTCGGTGATTGGTATATGATTGGTTCAAATTTTTACGTTGACGCTGACCGATTCTATGTAAACAGGCCCTTAAAGTTATTTATTTGAAAGCAAATGCAGTGCTTTAGCATCACCGAATCTTAAAAATACAAATAATGCTTCACATTTGACCAAAAATCTTATACGATCTCTAAAATTGTGTTTTTTGCAATATGTTATATGAAATTTTTATAGTGGAGAAGAATGTTTGAAATTTTAGATCACCTGAAATTTTTAGATCACCTGGAAATGTAAGTGCATAATTTATAGACCCTTTGGTTCCACATACAAATAAAAACTGTGAATGAAATATATAACTTGATTTCCGTATCATGGTACCATGTAAAAGTATTCTTTAATTGAAAAAACTGAGTTAATACTCAAATTTTGTACGATATCCAACTCCTGAATTAATCAGGGATGAAAAACATACAGGAAAAATATACCTTATCCCTATACACGTGTTGATTCGACTTTTACCTGAAGTAGCAGAAAAAAAAGTGACTAGCAAAGTACACCACTTAAAGTGTTCTACTTCATATAATAATTCATATAGTAGCTTGAAAACATGAATAGCATGGCAAACAACCAGAGTAAACTAATTAAAACGCCTTACATACTTCATAGAAGTGCATGAATAAATTATATTAACCCAAAACCTTCAAGTCGAAATGATTTATAATAAATGAGACTGTTTAAATCATGATTGCGCAGACTCTTCTCTTTGCCTGTCTATGCTAAAAGTCCTAGTTTATCTGTTATTAAAAATAGCAAAAATAGTTTCATAACCTTAAGAAAATAGCTTTTAGAAAAAATTTAAGATTATAGGGGAAGACATTGAGTCTCTAGGGATTTGGGTACCACACTATGGTAATAACACAAGGCTGTTACTGGACTTATTTTTTGTTTCTTTCATGGATTATGGGTGGTTTGAAAATAATAAAAATATGTTTTTTTAACGTTTTTTAAATCAACTGTTACATTTTTCTCGAAAAAAGTAATATATAATAATCTAATTTGATATTATGATTCAATATGCTCCAGCTTTTAGGTCTTAGAGTAAAAGACAAACAAGTAGATGCTCTTATAACATTAGAAATACGAATGCTGTCAGTTCTAGTGTGCAAAAGTTCACCGTAGTGCTTACAACCAAGCAACTATGCTGTCATTTGTTGCTTTGTGAGAACTGAATGGCACTTTTAGTGATAAACTGACACACTGCACTTTTAGTGATACACTCTTAGTGATACACTGCTCTAAAAATGGCATCATATCCACCATAATCTATAATTTGATCTTATGTAGGATGCAGTAAATTTAAAAACAGTGTAATTCAAGGAATTTGTTTATTTTGTAATCAAAACAATGCATTCAGATATATATCAATGCAGCGAAAACCCTATTTTTTCCCAATTTGCAGTAACTCGATATAATTTTTCAATCTTAAACAACTTTATATTTTGCACAAAACATGTAAACATATAACTATACTTATTTAACCAAATTTGTCCCATCGTCCCTAAACCTTCAACATCATTTTTTGCGAAATTTCGTTGATATGCTTAAAGACACCTACAGAAAAACACACTTGAGTCCTGTTCAAATGTTTGTACGAGATATGTTTATTTTATCTGCTCGTAGACGCTTCACGACCCTATCAACATATTCTAATGTATTTTAATTTAGCCCTTTTCAAACTCTGCAGATCACTGAACCTAATTTCCATTTAAAACTCATACAAATCCGATAGGAGACCAGACTTATTTAAATACCAGGCTCCCATTGAGTGTATTCAGTGGATCATATTGATTCCCCCTTCACAAAGCAACAACTCCATTACGCCGGCGAGAGACGTGGTACTATTAAAACATTAGAGACTGAATAGAATCGAAGCATCAATTTATAGCATCAACACAAAACATGCCAGGAATTCCCCTAAAATAATGATTCTCTCGGAGAATCATTAAAACACATGAAATTCAATGTCAGAAGATTACTTCTGGTAATTAAATTAGATTATTATCATGCAGTAGACTTCGTTTGAAGGATTGGAAATAGTATCGTATTTTTTTCAAGCAGCAGTTATTTCTATATGGATTTAATCTCTCATTAGTGAAGTTTAAAATATTTCCAGACTATACTTCTATTAATCTATAACGTAGTAAGTAATTCCCCGAAGACCCACATTAATTATTTTCATCTGAAGAAGGTCACCCGATAGTACTCTTTGGCAGAGTAAATTATAGATTTAAACAGTACATTAATGGAAATAAAGCTTTTAAATATTTAAGTCAGATATTCAATATGAGACCGAGACTTTAGATTCAGTCCATTTTGAAATATTATACAGTGAATTTAATCTGATTTAGAAATATCGTTTATTATAAGTCGCATTTTATATAATGTAACATTTTTCTTCGTCACCATGTAGGAATTTATGAATATTTGGCATGATTTCAAACGTGTACATTATAACTTTTCATCAAAATATCCAGTTATTTTCACCGAACTTTTATATGCTTGAGATAACGTAGTCAAAAGCTCAAAACGGTTTAGCACTTTATAATCCATGGGTCACTAATTGAACCCATGGTGAGGATTGGATAAACTTATTGAAAAATTGTTAGAGAAGATAAATGTTTTGATATTCACAAAGAAGATAAATTATTTTCATGCAACAAAAAAATGTTTAAACTAATTTAAAAGAGTCTAACCTTAACAATCAAATCGCCATCATAATGTAAAACTACACATAGTAAACGCAAGAAATACATAGTTTAGAAATTTATTATTTATTTTTCCTTTTTTTAATTCTAATTATATTATATTTTTCTATTTATAATTCATAACTTGCATTCTGGGAACAAAAATTTCTATTATCGTTGGTTATTTAGGATGATAGTGAAATCACAATTACTAGACATTAAGCGAATGCCTGTCTCGAAGCTACACGCGTAGTGAGGTAAACTAGGGTAGTCCAGGAACAAAAGAACTGGAGAATGAAAATGTGAATAAGTGCCATACAGATTGCTTAAACTTTCATCCACAGGTGCATCCTGCAAAAGACCAGTGTGACGTTTTGACTGATGCTGCATATAAAATATCAGGCGGTTATTTCTTAATAATATCGTTTACTGGTAAGCCTATTAAGTTATATTGATGGCTAATTCCACAGTAGATTGATGCTAACAGCTGTACAATGTCATACAGCTAAAAATATATTTTTAAGAAGTATAACGAATGCATTTGTTTGTTGTATCATTGATTTTTTAATTTTGGAATCTTACAAAATCGAAGGGTTTTTTAGACTGACGTAATTACCGCCATAAATTGACAAGAAATTAAGCTAAATCATCAAATTTCATAACACACGCGTGAAAACTTATAAACATTCAGAATTATCCATTGATTTTCGAATTCAAGCAAAATTAAAAACAAAGTGAATAATTTTTTTCCTAAAAAGAACGTGAACTATCATATTGTTTATGATTATATGAATGATTATATTTATGTATATTATGCATATTATATTATGTATTTTTATATATTTATTATGATTATATTTATGTAAGCAAGGTAAATATGTCTGTAGAAGTTTGGATGATACCGAGATCAGATGATACCGAATTCGATTTCTTTGCTTTGCGTTTGTGTTATAAACTATCTATAGTGAATGAATGTTATATATATATGTATATATATCTTCTCTAGAGAGAGAGAGAGAGAGAGATAGAGATATATATATATATATATATATATATATATATATATATATATATATATATATATATATATATATATATATATATATATATATCGAGAGAGAGAGAGAGAGAGAGAGAATGATTAAAAACGTGTATGTAGTGTACTGTATACGTAAGGAACTTTCTTATAGGAAAATAGGCTATATTTTACTCGTTAAAATAAAGGAGGAATATCTCTTCTTGAGAAGAAATGTATCCTTAAGCTTACTGTTTATTCTCAATTTATTTTCGTTATAGTTAAAACAATATATAAGACTAAATCGTAATTTCTGATAAGTAAAAGATATTGTATTAAACATTATTTGTCGACCAAAATATGTTTTTACGTTATCGTTGTACAAAGAGTTTCTTAATTTGCCAAATAGTATAATACATTAAAGCTTATCATCTGAGGGGTAAAAACCGAAAAATTCTGCACGTACAGAATATAACTTTCTAAAATACTATGAGTATGTGAATGCGCTTAATGTAATAACCTTCTAAGATTAGAATCCGTTTGATTGGTCAGGAACAGATATACTTGCTATGTCAGCTCAAAGCGGTCACAGAAATCGCCATCCGTTGCCAAGTTCGGACCTTAGCGGCGACACACGTAGTAGCAATATCGATCTGTTTTGGTCACTGCCGCAACTCTGAGTAGCCGCATCCCTGTCTCCGGGAGATATACTACCGCGGGCAAAAATTTAGGCATCATCCTGTAATTAAACCCTTTATCCCGGTCTGCTTTCTCTCCAATTGAGTTAGCTTTGAACGTTGCCGCTCTTTAAAATGCCACGTATGAAAGTGGGAATTTTAGAGATAATTTAGCTTTAGGATATGATGTTTTTATGTTTAATGCAAAGTTTTTTTGTTTCATTAGAAAAAGAAAATTATAATGATTGTGTTTATTACAACTCCCTTTGCTACCCTAGATTTTTATATGTTAAAACTATTAACAAGTAGGACCTATAAACTATAGAATTAGTTTTGAACACGCTACAGATGCGCACATATATATATATATATATATATATATATATATATATATATATATATTACTAAAATTATTGCTCAGCGTTGTACGGGTAGATATATAGATACAAAATTTTCCATGCATTCCATCAAAAATATACTGGGCTGCACCCCCCCCCCCGCTCTTCCAGTTCATCTGGCCAAACAGAATGCGCTGAGCGCGTTTCTACTGAAATGATATACAAACAATAAGAAAGAAAGAAACTTTGACCCTGTGGACCTTCGTCTGATTATACATCTGATTTTATTGAGAATTAATAGCACAGTGGTGCTTTTTCACAGTGTTTATTTTTTACAGCACAGTGTTTATTTTTCATTTTTCCCTTAAAGACACAGTTTTTTCCACATCACCCAAGAGGTAAAGTACAAGATGCGTTATTCCCTTTATATAATCAAAGTAAGGCGGGATTCCGCATGAAGCCTAGGCCCAAAGTTTCTTTATTTCTTATTGTTTGTATATCATTTCAGTAGAAACGTGCTAAGTGCATTATGTCTGGCCAGATGAACATGAAAAGCGGGGGGTGCAGCCCAGTATTTTTTTGATGTAATGCATGAAAAATTTTATATCTATATATCTGTCTGGGTAACGCCGGGCAATCATTCTTTAAAAATAATTTCATTAACTTTCTTATGCCTTAATATAACTAATGGACTAATAGTGCAGAATGAAAGTTATGTGTCGTTATGTTTTTCTGTTTAAAGAACTCCCCCCCCCCCCCCCCTGCTTAAAAAACCCCAAAACTCGAAAAGATTTATCTTATATGATTTCACGGAATAAGTAATTCAAATACATATCGTATGTTAACTCTATTTCGCGAACTTAGGGGGAAAAATCTGTAGAACTCTTAAAATACTTCCTATTTTATAATCTTCAAACGATTAATATATTTAGATCAACAGAAGGCTTCCATAAACTGGCCATGGGACAAACTTAATTTTTCTTTTTTCTTCTTTCTTTTTTTCCCAAACTTTATTAAGTTCTATTAGTTTGAACGCCATTGTCTAAAATTGTCTAAAGCAGCGGTTCTCAACTTTTTTAGACCCACAGCTCCACTAAACGTAAGAAAAATAAAATAAAAACTTTGCTCCTCCGTCACCCCCAGACCACCCCCAGATCACCCCTCAGAACTATCCTCTTCTCCCCCGCACATCGAATTTGACTGATAATGCAGCTGGTTGTGGTGAAGTGGCTGTATCCACATCTAAGTGGTACGCGCACCTCTTAGGGGCAAAAAATCATTAAAAAATTAATTTTAAAAAAACTATTTGAGCCCCAAATATCGTTTTAGTTGCGTTAAGTTTCTCGGGTCCTAAACATTAACTGTGCCGAATTTGGTCCAGGTGGGTGAAACAGTCTATGATTCTATAGCGGACAAACAAACAGACGAGCTCTTTATATATATATATATATATACAGTGGAATCTCGATCGATCGTTTTCGGATCCATAGTTTTTTCCGTATGTGTCGTTCATTTAATCCAGTCCCAACGATTATATTGCTTTGTTATGTTTCCGCATCTATCGTATTCCCGCATTTACCGTTCATTTTAATCGGTCCCTTGAAAAACGATAGATCGAGATTCCACTGTATATATATATATATATATATATATATATATATATATATATATATATATATATATATATATATATATATATATATATATGTATGTATATGCGCATTTATAGCGTGGTCAAAACTAATTACTCTTAAGTTATAATAATAATAATAATAATTTATTAATTTTGGTCTATAAGTCCTATAACACAGTCTCCTTTGTAACCCTGCATCTGTGTTTCCATTAACTCCATGGTTCAAAGGTTTGTGACGGCAGTCTCCTTGCGGTTTCACACTCTTAACTTCAACATTTTCTAGCGCCAGGCTTGATGTTCTTTGTTTGGTTAGCAACTTTTTATTCATTTCTTCTGATTGTTATGGATTGTTCGGTGTCTAAGTATGTTTATTGGTTAGGTCATACTTATCAGAATCAATTCATTGGTTTTTAGACAGTATCGACACCGCTGATGAATATATATATATATTTATATGGACACATTCGGTATGACATATAAATGGGTGATATTACTGATGAGTTGGGTTTGTGTAAAAATTAATTGCGATATATATGCAGTAGTAACGGTTCTAGAATGAGATCATTGTTTCATTGCTTGTATATGCCGCTTAGTGAGCCACGGCTCAAATGCATTACTTCATTCCCCGTAAAGCTTTCCTTATTGACTTGTTTAGAAAAAATGCGTTTTGTTACACGAATCCTACGAATTGAGCACGCTTTGTTTAGACATCTTTTTTTTGGATCGTACATCTGTGGATTACACTCTTAAAATTAGAGTCTTGATTATGCGATTCTTATTTATTTAATTCTAGATGAACATCGAGAAATTGCGAAACAACGTGCATTTCTAAACCCACCAAAGGACATAGAAATATCAATTATAAATTGAGGAAGGAGATACGCGTAACGGAAGATGATGAGAATCAATTGCTGTACGGAAAGAAGAATACACGATCGATAAATAATTTAGCACCGTCTTATTATTAATATCTTCAACAACAAAGATAGATGAAAAAGTGTGTATTTAATAACAACACACTTTTGTAATAAAAATCTAATCCAACGATGATAACGATAAAACTATATAACTCTTAACTATACTTAGGAAAAACAAGTCTCAAACCACATGGACGAATAAGACAAATTACTTATATTTCAGTTAACCAGTGGGATAATTACTAAAAGGTTTAATTAGAAAATTGATTAATGTTATAGAACTAGGAGAAGCAATAAATGAAGTATCAGCAATTTTTTTCCCTTTCTCCAGATTGAGAGAGAAAGATTTTTAACTTTAATCCATATTACTTCTGAAAAAAAAAATAAAACTTATTTTTGATTGGGACATGTTTTAAAATCAGTAAAATATTAAAATTTAGTTTAAATAGGTGTATATTAAATCAAAATAAAATGTGAAATACCGCCACCGGCCTATATAACGAAAGCAACAGATATGTAACTTAATTTTTCTGACGCATTGTAACATTTCATTCAATTTTTAAAAATTTGATTTTTAGAATTTTTATCTGCTTAACATTATATATACGTTTCAAACATTATTTTACTCTTTTTGAAGAAGTTTGTAATTATCATAAAAACAGTTGACTTTGTTGTGTAGCGTTCCGGAGTCAGGACGTTTGGGTTTAACACTCGAATACAAATTTTCATAAATTCGCATATAAAATGGGAATGGGTGTGTGTTTTAAAGATCCTGACGACAAAGTTCTTGGCGACATCCGCTAATCCACACCACGGTCTTTGCTGGCTACTTTATAATAAGAACACCATAGAAGTGAGCCAAAATTTCTTCCTATGAGAGGACAAATTTGGTGAGTGTAAAAAACAGAAAGCTTAGGCTTTCCTTCGCACTATCAATAATAAATAAGCCATAAACGTATTGGAATAATGTCTTATTTGCCGATGAAAGCAAGTCTAACATTTTTGGTTCCTATGGGAGTATAATTGTATAGAGAAGAAAAAATGAGGAACTTAATCCCAAGAACTTAGTAGGAATAGTTAAGCATGGCGGTGGAGGTGTCCTTGTGTGGTGGTGCATGTCAACATCAGGACTAGGTAATTTGGTATTTATTGACGACATAATGAATCATGCTGTTTACATAAATATTTTAAGAGACAATTTAAAATTATCAGCCAAAAATTTGGGTATTGGAAACAACTTTGTTTTTTTTTATCAAGATAACGATCCTAAGCACATGTCTCTCAACGTTCGCCTCTGGTGTCTCTACTTCATATAGTATTGAATGTTCTTAATAATATTACAGTTTTAGCATAGTGAGTTTGTGTTTTGTTAACTTAAAATTTATTTTAGTATCTGACTTAGTGTAGATTTTTCAGGAAGTCCTTTAATAAATAATTATTACTGTTATGTTCTTTCCATTCTAAATGTGTTTTTGAGTAACAGGTATAATTTTGGTAATAAATTTGTCCTCTCATAGGGTAAATAACTTGGATTTTTTTGGTAAATATTTTGGAAGACACACCAACATGCTGAAACATAAACCTCCGATAGCAAACAATATTCTCTATTTGTTTGTAAATCTTTGCAGCGCTTTAAGAGTTGAGTATTCATAGAAATCGAGCGGAATAACAGAACAGATAGGGGTGGGTTCTTAACAATTGTATCTTAACAACTGATCATGTCCAACAGGAGGTTATACGTGTAGTACAGAGGCGCACCATGATAATAACGACCATGCCTAGGTTGGGATTCGAACACATTTCCATTTCGCAGAAGCTTGGGACGCTAACATGAATATGAGGTAAAGAGCTCGAACTGTTTTAAATTTTACGTTTTGCATTAACTCAAATCGTTATTATGAAAGCAGCATACAAAGATAAATAGTAATGGACTGCCACTTTCATAATTTTAATAGATTTTTACGGTATGTAAACTTGAAGAATATTTCATACATCAATATTTGGGAGATAATTTTTTCCCCTTCTGTCTGTAATTTTACCGGCATGATACCCGAGAGGCTTCTACCATAGTTAAATTCAAATGATTTAGCTCTAATCTATCTATATATATAAAACAGTTCCGTAACTGACTCATTCATTCACTGACTGACTGACTGACTGACATACAAGGCACAGATCAAACCGCTGGACCTAAAGGGCTGAAATTTTGCATGGCGATTCTTCTAATAGTGTAGGGGTGCACTAAGAAAGATTTTTCAAAAATTCTTCTTAGATTTTTTAAAATTAAATTTTTAAGCTGTTTTTTAAACTTTTTTTACGTTTGCATTTAAAATGATACATTGAGGGTTATAAAATTTATATCACGAGAAAGATCATAAAAATTCCTTCAAAATGAATTTTTAAAGATTAATTTTTAGAATTTAATTTATTAAATGCTGATCACGTGATTTCTTTTTCTGGTACTTTCAATAAATTTATCGTCACGTGCGTAACAACTAAATAGACAAAAAAATATTTTTTTCTCTTTCTAATGCAGCAGACGATTGGATATTATCCAAAAAAATGCATATCCCTTACAATTTTTTTATAAATATATATATATAGATAGATATATATTTTACATCAATTGTATACATTGATCATCGCATTTATTATAAATATATATATTTATTTTTTGGCATAAATTGCATACGTTGACCGTTGTATTTAATTTGAATGTACTCCGTAGCGAAGCGCGGGTGTTCAGCTAGTATATATATAAAACAGTTCCGTAACTGACTGACTGACTGACTGACCGACATACAACGCACAGACCAAACCGCTGAACCTAAAGGGCTGAAATTTTGCATGGCGATTCTTCTTATTGTGTAAGGGTGCACAAAGAAAGATTTTTGAAAAAGTCTTCTTAGATTTTTTAAAATTAAATTTCTAAGCTGTTTTAGTATTTGTTTTAAGTTTGCATTTAAAACAATAATTTGAGGGTTATAAAATTTATATCACGAGAAAGATCATAAAAATTGCTTTAAAATGAAATCTTTTTCGAATCTTTACCTCCATTTCCTGATTTTTGGTGAATTTTTAAAGATTAAATTTTAGAATTTAATTTATTAAATGTTGATCACGTGATTTCTTATTCTGGTACTTTAAATAAATTTATCGTCACGTCCTTAACAATGAAATGGACAAAAAAAAATTTTTCTTGCTAATGCGGCAGACGATTGGACATTATCCAAAAAAAATATTAAAATAAAGTCAAAGATATGTTCCTCAAACTGTACTATATTAACTGTACTATATTCTTTGGTATTTCTTATTAGATTTAATTTGAATATTTTTCTTCTACATTTTTTTGTCTATAAAAATATCTCTTACGATTTTTTTATAAGTGTATTTTTTTTTTACTTCAATTGTATACATTGATTGTCGTATTTAATACACACACACACACACACACACACATATATATATATATATATATATATATATTTTTGCAATAATTGCATACATTGACCGTTGTATTTAATTTGAAGGTACTCCGTAGCGAAGGGCGGTTTTTCAGCTAGTACTCTATAATAATAACGATGGATTTTTTTAAATGCATTTTCTTGGAGTGCTTAAAAAATATCATGACACATTCAATATGCATATCTCTAGCATTCTTCTAAATTTCGGATTCATACTGCAGCAGTTTATTAGGAAATATTAAATAGCACTGGAATGTAAAATGCTGTCCGAAGCGTAGTTTAACATTTTCAAAGAGAGAAGATTATTCCTTGATCCTAGTCATTTATATGTAATGCAGCTTGTAAATTTAAATAATTTAAACAATCGATACCATGAAACAAATGAACAAACAACTTGACAGTTTAACACTTATGTCAAAGTAAAAACCTTAAGTTAAACATAAAGAAACTGCAGAAGATATGGCTTTTCTCAGATGATGCCCTGGGAAATTCGTTAAAATAATTGGAACATAATTTGAAAAACTGCACTGAAGTTGTTAAAGTTTTGCTTAAGAGATGGCGCTAGCGTACACGTGACGCACATATACAGAGAAAATCCATAAAATGGTCTGTTTACATTTACAAAGACGTGAAAGCAAACAGCATACGAATTGTCTAATTAGGTCTTAAAACAGCACTTTCCAGTGTTTTATGTATTGTTTAATCTGGCAAAACCATAGGGAAATAGTGCAATACTTTAAAGTAAACAAGCATAAAATCACTAATGCAAAATCGATTAATTTCTTTCCACTCGACTCTAAAATTACGAACTTCAAAACGAATGTTTCTTACGAACGATAAAAGAACGAAATGCATTTCGCATTCGATATCTGGAAATAAAAACAATAGTTTCATTTCGAGCTTTGCATTTTGTTATTGGAAAATTTATAAGGATTCTATTTGCATCAAAACGGATCAAAGGAGACGGAAAAGAATAATATAGTAATCAAAGTAAATTATCCATGAAATAGTTTATTCTCTCTCATTAACTTAAAGTTTAGTTAAGGCTTTCAAAGTCAGCATGCATGAGATAGTTAATGAATCTAAATGTTTTCGAAGATGACTTTAGAAAATTTGTATTTTTCAGATAAACAATTTGTACGCGCCACAGAACATAAAATTATATAAACATATAGAGATAAATGTAGCTGTTAAATTGTACAATTTGATAAAATATTGATAAATGTAACGTTATAACAATAAATTGACAAAAAAATATATATATATAAATAAGGGGGAATGGGAATATTAATACTTTCCTTAATGATAAAATAATTATTACATCTTAATTGTTGTGCTTTCAGCAAGACTGTAACAGAAAATTGACGCATAGAAACCTTTTCTAAAATTCATTTTAATTTGGAAGACACACCAACATGCTTAAACATAGACCTCCGAGAGCAAACAATATTCTCTATTTGTTTGCGAATCTTTGCAGCTTCTTAAGAGTTGAGTATTCGTAGAAATCGAGCGGAATAACATAAGAGACAGAGGTAGGTTCTTAACAACTTCACTTGATGGAGGCCAACAGGAGGTTATACGTGTAGTACAGGGGCGCACCACGATCGAAGAAATCTATTGAGCATCCATAGATGTACGTACAATTTTTACACTGTCGAGTCCTTGATTAGGAAAGGAAGTATGATTTTTGGCTTTTTAAGAACAAGTGGAGAGGGAGAGGTGGCCCGATCAGCAAAGACGTCGAGCCAGTGATCTGCAAGCTGCTGGTTTGATCCCCACCGCTAAGAAAACCGTCGACGTATACACTAATGGCAGCTGGTGCACGGAAAAAATCTGTCGTAGCTGCAATGCCTTTCAAGTTCCCAAACATTACCTCTAGAGGTATGGGGTCAACTGTTCCGGTCTCGTCACTTGACTCGGTTCAAAATGACGGGACGGTAAGTTTCAAACGGGTGTATCGTGGACGATACACCCGTTGGTGCACCCCCCCCCCACCTGTGGGGCACCCAGGGCAACGCATGCAATGCATGCGGGGAAGTAGTCACACACTTCTGGATTCTACTGGGCAAAGAAAGAGTATCGCTCAGCTCCCAGTCATTGGAAAAAAAAATGTACAAGTGGAGAGATTTGCGTAAGTATTTCAACGTCCGAAATAATAGGGTATACGTACAAATGAAAGGAGTGATTAATGCACTGGGAAAATAAAGAATTTGGAATAGGACTTAAAGTTTATAACGCAATGTATATTCACACATATTTAAAAGCAGAAAATGTCGTAAAAGGAGCAATACAAAAGTATGTAATCTTTAATTCATAAAAATATTTTAATTGCTTCTTAGCTCTTTAAAATCAGTTTATTTATCGTTTTATTAAAGTCATGCGAGGATGATGAAGAAAACCATTTTTGACAAAACCGGGAGTAAAAAAAAAAGTATTTTCTCATTTAAGAATCCTCTATGCTACTATGCTACACCTCTATGCTACTATGAACATCTCTACTATGTCATTGGGAAGATATTTTATTATCCTTAAATGTCCTTTAATATGAAAACACTGCATAAATTTTCAAAAGAAATACATCAGTATTATATATTTTGAAAGATGTCTTTCAAATACGTTGCAAAGATATTTTTTGCTTAACTCAGTGGTCCAAAAAATACCTAGAAACGCTCTTTCTACTGCACACTATTTCTTACTTCTTCGGTGCTTTTATACGACTGTACTCTGTTGGAAGTTACATTTGAAATGACTTCAGGATTTATGAGCACTGCAGTTATGTACGCGTTTTCCTCTAAAGTATAAAACTGTTTTAGAGTTTTGGGCATGACCAGGTGGTTTTGTGGAATTGGATTTTACAACAAAAGGGAAAAAACTATTAAAAATAAAATTTGAAAAAAAAGTCTCGAAACCCTTTTGTTTGATCATACTAACAAACTAGGCTCTACATTATGGTTCTGTGATAAGGCTGGAATAAAAGACTCCCACGGATCTCAAATAAAATACATTCTATGATTGGACTCTAAAAGTTTTATGTAGTAAAATAATCAAAAATTTATGTCGGTATAGGTTAATAGTATCAACGAAGAAAGATTTTCAGGAAAAAAATTTAAAGTAATAAATAGAAGTTGGTATTTTATCTGTCTCGTGCACAACGGTACAACTGATTATATTTATACTTTTTAGGTATTTGATGTTTACGCATTTCAGTATATCTAGTTATCTAGTTTCAATATATCTAGTTTATATCTAGTTTCAATTACATATCTAGCTTCAATATATCTAGTTATCACAAACGCAATACAAACTAAATAAACTTTTTTTATTTGCAAAATAATATAAAATGCTGTAAAATAAACTTAGTAGAACCTTTCATATATTCCCTCCACATTCGCGATTTTTTTAGGATTACATTCCACAATAACGGTCCTTTGGAAAGAAAAAATTCAGAGTCCGTCGCGAGTTATAATTTTCGCAGCGAGCCAAACTCAGTAGCAGTAAACAGTTAAACAGAAAAGTACCAAAATGCGTTTAAAATAAAAAAAGGTAAACAACGATAAGTAATCCTACGTTAATAACCCTCGGAAGTTTCGTTAGAAAAGACTACCTGAAATATTTTATTTTCAATTTCTCTTTAACCATTCAGTGGGCTCGCCAATTTTTGGAACACCAGCAGGCGCGTGTTGCACAAAGTGCAACGTCTCTTTCAACCTTGATTATTCTTTTTCTACTAAACTTTTTTTCAAATTGTAAATAATAATTCTGCCTTTTATGATAAGATATAAAGTATTGATAATATTGAGATATATTTATAATTAAAAGCCAAAGAATGCAAGAAACTGTCTGGTTTAATGCATCTAAGGACAACTTGAGAATCGATTCCTATTATATGTTCAAAAACCCCAAAAAACAATGAGATTGTCCATCTTCTTGATATGCGGAATACCGTGTAATAGCTGCACATTTGATCTACTACATCGACTTATAATTTTGTCGTATTGCAATCCAGTATAATCGCTGGTTTACTACGGTTAAATCACGACTGACAATGAATGGAAAGGAATACAAGGGTCAGAAAATGACACCTGCGTTTGAATGGGTATAGCTATAAATAGAATCTGTTTAGAACATTCAAACCTTACTTGTAAAAAACAAACCATTCAAAATTACGAAAATGTTGCACTTTATATACTGGCCCGTCCGCTGAAGGGTTAAGAATTGCTTGCAAATATTCATCAGAAGCAATCTGAGACAAGATTTGGAATAGAATAAAAAAGATTATTCCCTGGGATTAAAGCAGTTACTGTCCTTAATCCATGCATAACTGCACAATGGAGTTGCAATGTAAAAATTTAATTTTCATTAAATTAAACCGAATTATTTACCTATATGAATTAAATCAGAAAATCTGTGTCCCAAGGCTTCTGGGTAGTAGATATATTGGATTCGCTCAGCTCAATGTTAACCTATAGAGAAAAGTTTCTCCAACGACTGTTGACTGGGTTTAAAGATTTTCTTTTAATGATACTAATAGAGGGTATAATATAGGGTATTCCGTAATAGAGGGAGAAATTGTTTAGTCAGGTATAATTTTCATTATTAAAAATTTTTAATAATATTTTTAAATTTTAATTATTCGTAAAAAAATATGTTGTTGTTAAATATGGAATATTATTTTTACCTTATCCATACAATTTATACATTGCCGAGACTACAGGCCATTCATTTAAGGGGACACCGTATAGGTGACCAGCATTAGTCCCGTAACTTTAGAACAAGACAATTGACGAGACCGGAACACTTGACCCCGAGCCTCCAGAGGTAAATTTGAGAACTTGGAGGACATTGCAGCCACAGACAGATTTTACGTGCACCATCCACTATTAGTGTACACGGGGATGGATTTGCAGTGACAAGCATCGAACCAGAGACGTTCAGATCACTGACCCACTGCCCTTGCCTACTTCGCCAACGCTCCCACCCCTAAAAAATATGTCGCACACTGTATTTTGAAGCAATTAATTTCCTTTGATGGAAGATATTTTAAAAATGAATAAGATAGCAGAGTAAAATATTCTATCACTATTACGGAGTACAATTTAATAAAAAAAATCGTTAAAGCCAAGTGGACAATTATCGGAAAGATTTTCTCCATAGGTCTACATTAAGCTTAGCAAATGCAGTAGGGCTACTACCCAACAGCATTAACCTTTAGCTTACAGGGCCCATTTTTCCGATTCCCTCTTAGAACGGGAAATAGAGCGGCCATTAAGGAATATATATATATATATATATATATATATATATATATATATATATATTTCTTGAGCCCGTATTCTTGGGATACATGCTATCCCACCCCTTAAGGAAAAGGTTAAACCATATATTGTGAACAACGTAAGCCTAACTTGGGAAAAAACACAAACCACTTACATGGATACCCACACACTCCCTATTACATTACGTTACTATAAGTTTAGATATAATTACAGGCATAACGATTAGACACAAGAGTCTGCAGCTTTTCAGTTCGCGAAAGATTAGCTCAGATGAATGCAATCACTTCTGCATTTTCCTAAGTTGGCTGTTATATTTAACCGTAGTTATTTTTTCTATAAGGTTTTTTAGTCAGACGGCATAATAGTTTCATTAAATTAGGAATTATATTTTATAATTTTCAGGTACTTTTTATATTTTGAATGGGACTGAACATTTTCATGAGGGGGGGGGGGATTAAAGATTGGATAGTGAACATCAGAATTACCGAAAAATAGTAGATATATATATTAATATATGTTTGAAGCAGTAAATATGGCTTATTTTTTTGTTATTGTGTTAAAAAAAATCATAAATTTTCTACTAAACTTTGCATTTGTATGCACTTTTTTCTGTCATTATAAAGTTTCATTTTCATAAGGTTAATTAATCAACTAAAACCAAAGTATATTAAATTTCATATTATGATTGATTCAACATTTGTTTTATTTTGTACGTAAACAATATGTCATTCAGTCATTATTTATCTACGTGTCTAATTTAAATCTTTTTCCTTAAAATGTGAATTATAAGGAACTGATCTCGATTCATAGATTCAGATGCAAAACGTCTAAACTACTGACATTTAGGCAGAATTTTTAAATTTCAAATTCGTTTGCTTAATTTGACACGGAAAGTCAGTTTCAACCACAAAATTTTAAAGCTTTTATCATTATATCTTTAAGGTAAGAGTTTGAGAAATCGTCATCTTCCATTTCTTTCGGCCAAAATATTTTACTTTATGTGTGTCAGATTACTTTTAAAATTATAATCAAAATCAAAATAATAGGAATTATTTTGTATTTCATTTAAAAAAAGTTTTTCGCAGTATGTTTACTTTGAAAACTTTGAACAAAAAAGATTTACTCTCAGAAGATTGTAAAAGAAAAATATTTTGGGTTAAATGCAATAAAAAATACTTGCATAATTTTAAGCTGCATAATTTATTTTTTCCAAGTGACAAATATTTCATAAACGTATTAAAAGAAATATTTTTCTGAGTTTTCATAAAGATAAATGGATATCACTTCTATTTAGATATTTTAACATATGCGATAATTTTAGCTCTTAAATATTATCTAACATCCCATATCTCAGATATATTTTTGATTTTTTGTATAATATCCAACAATTTTCTTTGTTAAAGCCGATTAAGTTTTGATAAAACAATTTACATAAAAGCGAAAAAGTCATTTGCAAGAATTGGAAACAGTTTTCCTCTTGGGAATTAAAAATATTTGTACAGGTGTGTCTCTTTTATCCCGAATAAAGAGCATTTTATTTAAAATTAGCCAAAAAAATTATTTTATGAAAGGTTTTCTTTTTCGTACATTCTCATTTTAAAAGTCATATTGATTCAACATTTTGATTTTCCTAGTATCACAAGACTATTATGTACTAGAAGTGTATACTTCTACTATTTTTTCCCTTTGTTTCTGCATTTCCTACTAATTAATTTGCCAGAATAAGACTTGTCTGGGTCGAAAGCATATATATAATACTAAGTAGGTGTTTGTTAGCAATTCAATTCACAATAAAAGTGAAACATTGCGGATTGTGGATTCTCGGTACTCGTGATTGATGAATAAAATAAATTTCGTAGAAAAAAGGCCCTGAGATACCGAGTTAAAGGTAGTGAATTCTATGTTATTCAGATATCCTTCCACCTGTTGGCAGAACGGAAAGTGTTTGGTTAAAAGAAAAATATTTTATGTTCCGGAAAATGTCAGAAACTGTGTAATTTGGTTCTAACTTGGTCTTAAAAAGGAAAATTAGAAAATTTTCTTCTATTTAAAAAAACTGGTAAATCAGCCCAAAAATGTCATTAACTAAAGCATTATTTGGTAAACGCAGGGGATGGATAATAAATTTCATACATAAATTATTAGTAAGACAGATGGAAATATTCAATTCGGAGTAAAAAAAAATATAACCTCAATAGAAACAAGGAATCTGGAGCAATAATAGAAGAAGCTTAAATTCTTCATAACATTTGAGCATTTGGTGACCCAACAGATCTCGTTATCATAACTGATTACGCCAAACAGGATAAATCAACAGACTTTCTTAAAGCCTTCCTTCACTATCTAGAATATTCCTAGGAAGTTGTAACTATTTGGTTATTGAAATACAGGACTGAATTAATCTACTAAGACATTCAGTTTATCTATTTAGCTACCTATAGTTGTATATATATATATATATATATATATATATATATATATATATATATATATATATACATACAATGAATCAGCTAAGAAGCTTAATATACCTGCTGACATGTCTACCTATTGCATTTGAAGACATGTTTAGACTAAATTCCTATAAATGTGTGCATTCGTTTGCTATATCAAGAGCATATGTAAATACTTTCATTCCTTTAAATTTCGGACTTAAACTAATTGTTCTGAATCAGGAATGAAACCCGAAAATTATAATTTATGAATACTAGAGACCACCTCAGTAAACTAGTGAATATAGGGTTAAATAGCTTGTAAGTTAGTTATGTAATCAATATAATAAATGTCAATAGTTCAAAAATATAAAAATAATAACTTAAGATAGAAATTTTAAAATAATAATCAACAAAGTAAGAAAAATATTGTGTGAAGTAAAAGGCTTGAAAGATCCTGAAATATCGGGGAATATACTAGAATTTAAACTGGCAAAGAATCCACTTAGGCAAACTTGATTTAGTAAAATTTATTGAGTAACTGTAGAAAAGTATATAAGATGGATCGTTGACAGGTAGAAAATTAATGCCGCTTAAATTTGGCTGAAATATGAATCGTTATCTTGGGAAATCTTACAGAAATTTTGCAAGACAAGCGGATTAAGAATAACTTAATCTTTTCGAAGTTTCATACAATTTACGACTTTCTGTGTACATTTGAGATCTATTATTTTTTATTTTACTTATAAGGAGAATCAAAAAACTTGCAATCCTGTACGCATCAAATCCACGTATATATATATATATATATATATGCAGTAATAAGCCACACCAGATTTAATTCTGTATCATAAATTTTCTAAATTTAATATTGTGTTTGCCATTATATAACTAAGTCTGTTTCGCACCTAGCTGTCATTGGACATATTGCACCACAGATATTCACGCGGACAAACACAACTAAACTTTCATTATTGCGGGCGGGAATGCTGATCTGCGGACTAGGATTTTGGATATGGATTGAAACAGAGTCATTATTTTCCCTATTCTGTGTAAAAATGTATATATCTCCCAGTGTTTTATATTTCTCATTATATATTAACCTACTAAATTACCATAATGGGCACAGGGAATAAACCTATTATTCCCATCAGTTGGATTATCTGATTGGAGTTGATGCTGCTCAAGCGCGACTACATTTATTAAACCTAAGATGTCAGTGAAAGCCGTAAATGCCCGCTCATCTGTTTCCGAATTTTGTTGAAAGTCACAACCAGATAGATTCATTATATATATATATATATATATATATATATATATATATACATTCATACATATAAATATATATATATAGAGAGAGAGAGAGAGATTTGTATGTGTGTGTGTATTTGGCACTCGCGTGTGTTACACCCGATTTTGTAACAAGTTGCCCAACGAATTCTTCATATTGTTTGTTCTAAAATTCACCGGACAATTGCCTTGTCTTTACCCAATATTTCATAGATTTTTTTTATCCGAAGATTCGATCTCGTTGAACCCACCTGGTCAAACTAAGAACCACATTAAAAGCTTCATGCAAGGAAGTACGTGCAATAGATTGGCCTGCCATAAATCTCGGTGGATTTTAGTTGCAGTAGAGTTTACCCTCAAATAAAAATGACAGGCATGTGTGACAGATAGAAAATATTTCTTAGAGGAAATATAAATTCTGCGCTATGAATTTGTAAAAAGTATTTTTAAAAGTATTTGTCGATATTTTCGCTGATGTAGATACTGTATTGAATAATTTTCGGATGTAGAGAATGTTTAATTTTTTTATATTAAAATGTATGACGAAAATATTTCTTGGAGAACTTGAAATAAACTTTCTCAGATTTTAAATGTAACAAGATGTGTAAAATAGTTTTATGTTTATTGTTAAAGAAATTTTTTTCTATAACAAATACTTTTGTTTAACTGTATAATGAGGTGTTTTTTGAATTTAAGTTTGATAGGTTTTTTATATTTTTAGGGAAAAGAACTTGGGGAAAATTTAAAAATAATACTTGGAACTGAGACAAAATAATCCATTCTCTAGACATCTAACTGAAGTTATAAAAAAATTTTCAACAATTATAATAGTTAAACATGTTTCAATATTTCTTTCTTTAGAAGTTATGCATGGGTTAAAATATATTGCTTGTTATTACTTTCTGTTGTCATTATAATATAAACATTCAAAGTTTAGAACAAAAAAGAGTCGTTTGTAGCATTAGCATTTCTGATTTTCCCTTTGGGGAAAATTGGAAAGGGTAAAGGCAAATAAGGCTGCAATGTTACAAAGCAAATGAGTTTTTATAGTATCTTTAAATTAGAACACACAGCATCATATAAATAGGAAACATTTACCTCCATTTTTGACCACAGTTTTCTACGTTCTTTACATATATGCCTGTTGCTTGTTGGCGTCATTTGATACAGGTATCAGAGCAAAAGCAATATGTTTGTCGTTTCTTCAGGTGCGTAAATTGGGAAAGATCAAACATATAAAGTCCCGATCATCTTCTTAAAGTATAAAATTCAGGAAGATTCATTAAGCTCGGTAATTGTCTTTTGTGATATTTAATATTAGTTACTATGCTTTTTAACATTGATACCATTGAAATGGTAAAAAAGAAACTACTCAGCAATATTTAAGGAAGTTGAGAAAGAACAACGGAATGGATGAATGACACAAGTTCAGGTAGATCTTCTGAGCATGGTAAATGTCGTCTGTATCGAAAATGTTAGCAAAATATGTGTTTTAATGATATAAGAATTGGAAATTTTAAACACAATTTACACAGCAAAGCTGAATAGAAAAAGAACTATGGAATAGTCGTAGTTTCTTTTAAACCAGGGTAAGCATCCTTTCTAAAATTGGAGATTTTTTTCTCTATTTTTTTACATCCCAGATCCTCGTATGATCGGAAACCCACGGTAATAGTCCCCTGTGACAAAAAAAAAAGTAAATTTCTCCTCTAGTTCATGTCCCAAGAAACAACAAGAAACGATGAAAAATTTGTGAGAAAATTAAGTGATTGCAGAAGACTGTTTAGAATTGAGAGCGAAACAGGCTGTATACTAGCAATAATTTATTTTCAGAAAATTCCCAACAACTTCAAAACAATGCAAATCGTCGGAATTTACTAGCTGGAAATGATAAAACACTCACGCTTTGCAAGTGAAGAACAAACAGATGAGACTTTCTCAATGTTTTGAAGAGACTGACAGAAGAATACATGGATATGGTACGGACCTAAATGTTCATAGTGACTACGGGAAAAACAGCGTAAACTTATAGTTACGTAAGAACCTAAGTTTTTTATCGATATTTATTGCTGAATCTTTCCAAAATAGACTACTGCTTATAGCTCAAGGCTACATCTCAGTGTTTAAGGTTATATCACAACGAGTGACATGTTTAACCACAAATTAATACAGAATGTAGTAAAAGGTTTTCAAACAGTATTCATATCTGCATTTACATTAAACATGAAACTATAATTTTTAATGCTTGTATTGGTTCAGTACTACAATTATCGTAATTTAAACTCATCTCTTGAACTGTCGAAAAATGCTATGTTTAACTATGATCACTATTAGAGTGGAGTCTAGGATGGCGACAATTACGCATAAAACTTAATGACGAATCCAAAATCATTTATATAAAATCTGTAATATAACATTCATCTTTTCATTTAATGTCTTCCGTAAGACATACCGCCTGTAATACATTGTGATTATCGTAGCTTCTTATGGAATATCGATCCATATTTTTACTTATTTTTTTATTTTCATTTGTGACGGATTTTGAATTGGTAAATTATTCACTGAAGAAAGAAACTGTACGTTTTTAAGTGTGCTAGAAAAATACATATGAAACGAGAAATAGTAATGTATTCACATATATGCCCATTTATTGATTACCTAATAAGTGTGAAGCTCATGAACTTGTTTCAAATTGTTATTATTTTAAATCATTTCCCTCTGATCTTTCATTATCATATTTCTCTAACTATTACGACGTCAGAGCAGTTTTAATCGTGGAAATAAATTTTAAAAGGAATTTGTTATCATCTCTACCTTATGTGCAAAGTATCAGCAATTTTGATTCTTTTTTCATTGACGTATTTTACGTGAGTGCTTTTTTAATTGTCATAATGGCATGCAAAGATGAAATTCAAATTATTTCAAAAATTCTTTTGGCAAATGACTCCTGTTCAACTTAAAACATAATTGCAGTTTAACAAAGGCTCATACAAGGTGTTAGGTTTGACATAATTATTCTTCATTCTAAACTAGCATTCTATAAGCTCGCTTAGTCGCAATTCGTGTCAAAATTTGTACAATGATAAGTGAATCATGCAAGAGTCACGGCATGCTTCTTTGAGATTGTGATGGGACTAAGCTTCCGAGACATTCAAGGAGCAGGTAAAGTGAGTATAGAGAGGAATTTTCGGTACATGGCAGTAAAGAAATTTGACTAGAGGAGAGGGATTTGTAACCGGGATGAAAATTAATTATCGTTGCGGATTTAGCGAGAAAAATGGTTTAATGTTCTAAATTTTTAGCATCAGGTCTAGAAAACATGGTGAAAAGTAATATGCTGGGTTGAGAATTATGCAGTTTCAGATAGTTTTTCATTAATCACGTAAGGATTTACCCCGAGTTGACTCTGTTTATAAAAACACCCGTATTCCTTCCTTCTGAGTTAACTGGGGTTAACTGTATCAGTATAATTTCATTAAACTCGTCTACATCCATATATCTTTATGCGTTTTTTCCTTGTCCGGATAATACTAGGCCACGAAACGTCTCCATGTTTTGACTTGCAGCTTAAATGTTTTGACTTGAATCCCATGCGTTGACATGCGTACTGTAGGATGTAAAGCAGTTAGTATAACATTGTTTCGCGCGGCGGTTTGCCGCTTTAAGTTCGCATGTGTTTTGGGACTTTTTAGACAATGTCTTGCATGTGTACGTAAAGTTGACAGGCAAGGAAAGAAGGATGGAATGAGACGAGGCATTTTTATAAAGACCACAATGTATCTTAAAGTATTGTCCCATGTATTTTAAAATGTTAATAAATTTTGAATAAAAGGCTTTTTTTCTTTTTTTGTACCAAATTTACTCGGGTTTTCAATTATGGTGCAGTTTGAACAGGCGTATTTTCCAAATTTTAAGTTTTTGTCCTTATTTTAATCACATCTTTTAAATATGCAAGATGAAATCGATATTTGTTGAATGAGATATTTCTGTAAAAATCGCAATGTATCTTAATGTATTGCGCTTTGTTACCGCGTACTGTATCTAGTAAATAACTAGATAGTTTTTTGAGTATTAAAAAAATGCTGAGTTTGTTGAGTATTAACAAAATTCTGACAAAAGCTCTATTTTTTTGTTGTTGTTGTACCGAATTAGCACGCTTGGGATTGTGGTACATTGGAAGCAGCCATATTTTCTAAATTTGAAGCCATTTGGGCCTAATCACATCTTTTAATTATGCAAGGTGAAATTTCCATTAATCATTAATAATAAATGCTGTTTTTTTGGCAAGAATGCTTAAAAGAATTTGGTCCTCAACCGAATAATGGTGAATGCGGGCATGGTTGGATCTGCGAGCAACTTTTTTTCAAAAGCAAAGGATAATGAATCTCGTTGTAGCGATTCTACCTATTTCAAGATGAATAAATTTTCAGTCATGATTTACGTCACACTACATTTGTAAGGCTTAGACTAGCATAGAGTGTCATCTTGAAAAATCGGCGCCCCCCCCCCCCTCCTCCCTTCGCTTCGTCCCTATTATAATGTTTCTGTTTGCTACTCTTATTTTTTAAATTGGATTGATAAAATAGTTTTCCATTTTGCTCTTGCCGTCCCTCTTTAATCCCGTAATACAGATTCTTTAGTAAGCTACCAAGAAAAAAATTTCATAAAAAGCTATATTTCTTTCGTAAATTGCAAATATTAATATTTGAAGGTATTACTTTATTTACTTTTAATAATAAGTAATTCAAAAATTCATATTATAAAGCTAAAATATTCATTTATAAAACTATTAATACGTAAAGCTAAATTATTCGTATATAAAGCTATAAATATTAAAGCTTTTCCTATATGAAGCTAAAAAATCCATATATAAAACTATTGATATTTAAATCTTTTCCTGCATAAAGCTAAAATATTCATATATAAAGCTATTGATATTGATATGTAGTACTTTTCCTATATAAATCTAAATATTCATATATAAAGCTATTAATATGTAAAGCTTTTCCTGTAATTTCCTTGGTAGCTAAAAAAATCCTAGATTTTTTAGTATCTACCAAAAAAAAATGTTTCATAAAATGTTGTATTTCTTTTGTAAATTGCAAATATTAATGTTTGAATGTATTTCTTTATTTACTTTTAATAATATATAATTTGCAAATTCATATTATAAAGCTAAAATATTGATACATAAAACTATTAATATGTAAAGCTTTTCCCATATAAAGCTAAATGATTCATAAAGCTGTTGATATATAAAGCTTTTCCTATATAAAGCTCAAAAATTCATATATAAAGCTATTGATATGTAAAGTTTTTCCTACATAAAGCTAAAATATTCAAAATAAAACTATTGATATGTAATACGTTTCCTATATATATCTAAAATATTCCATATAAAGCTATTGATATGTAAATCTCTTCCTGTATAAAGCTAAAATATTGAAATTATATACTTATCGATACGAATCATATTGGGCGTACATTATGTTTCTTTCCTTAAAATTCTAACTTACAAATATTATATACTTGTAATTATAACCGCGAGATTAAAACATTGACTTTTTTTCATAAAGATTCAAACTCTGAACAGAATAACTGGCAAACGGAGTCAGAAAACATAATATTGGCAAATAATTGCATCTTAAATCCTATTTTAAAAAATGACCATACCACGATCCAAATACAAAGGATTATCAGAGAATTTCGAAACACGGCTTATCTTTACTTTTTAAGACAGAAAATAAGTTTAAAAATGAATGATATTACAGAAATAAAATAATTTCTGCTTCCGAATTTCTTTAACGAGAAATATAAAAAGGCTGAAACCAAATTTTCTTCCCGAAAGTACTTTTTAAAAGAAAGTTCTTAAATTTCCATTGAACTTAGCTGGATGCCCAGAGAGAAGAAAAGTATCAAAAAATTATAAAACATTTTAAAGTATTTTGGGGATTCTTAAGTTTTATCTTGAAACTGGAAACTTCTATTTTCAGTCAGATCGATTGTATGTGAGCATAGAACAGTTAATGCAGCCTGTAACATATCAAAGAGGTATGTCCATTGTCCACTACTTCCTGAAGGCATCTCTGTCCCTCCATCCCCTCATCCCTGCAAAACTCCATTTATTTCTCCCTTGGGGTCAGTTTTCGAGTAAGAGCCTATATTATCGATCAAACGACTTGTTTCTATTGTACAGAGCTGCTCGATTGTCGTTATTTTCTAGACATTGAAACCTTAAATTTTTAATCTTAAAATTTTGGTTTTTAGGCTATTTACTGCTTTCAGACATCATTATTTTTTATCCTGATAGCTGATATAAACTTGCGGTAGCTCTTTCGTAGTTATGGTCTGTCATTTTGAGCCTAAGGCAAAATTAAGATCATATATATATATATATATATATATATATATATATATATATATACACACTAGTTATCAAAAATTAAGGACAAATCACAAAAAGAAGGATAACACGTTCAAAACTAGGCTATTTAAAATTTGAATATGTTGTTAAGTAAAATGTGCTGAACAATATTACATTATGCAAAATAGTGGTGCTGCACTCAGAATACGTCATTTACGAGGAGCATAAAAGTGCATGTTTCAGAGCAAGGCGGCAATTGTCGCTGCGAGGCTGAGATTAGGCATCTGACATAGCCAAATTGTAACAATGGCCTCCAGGCATCGTTTGACAGAAGAACTGCGATGATGAGCTATTGGGAGACTAGAGGCAGGACTAGATCAGACAGAAGTGGCCAGATGGCTAAATGTGAGTCCGTCTGTGGTTAATAGACTTTGGCAACAATTTCTAACCACGGATTCGGCATCCAGGAGGTTCAGCCAAGGACGGCAATACGCTACGACGAGTACCGATGGCCGATATTTGTCATTTTGCGCCCGAAGGAATAGAATCGCAACTCCGTCTGCAAGCTCCGTCTGCAGATCTTCCCTCACTGCAAGCTCTGGAAGGTTGGAATCAACGTCAACCGTGCGTAGAAGGATTCACGAAGGTGGTCATTTTGCGAGGCGACCAGCCATTTGCGTCCCGCTCACGTCACGCCATAGGCGGTAACGTTTGCAATGGGCACGTCAACATGCCCACTGGACGCGTGATCAATGGAGGGCTGTTATCTTCACGGGTCATTCCAGGTTTAGCCTCAGCCCCAGGTTTAGCTTACGGATCAGTCCAGGTTTAGCCCTAAATCCATATACGCCTCTCTTGATAGTAGGCGTATATTGATTTAGAGAGAACCTGGAACTCCATTTCATCCATCACACATCCGTGAAAGAGATGCATACGGATTAGGCAGTGTCTGTGTTTAGGATGGTATCCCTTTGGGTGGACGCACAGACCTCCATGTCTTTCCTCGTGGAAATGTGAATGCTCACACCTATACAGATGTCATCCTTGATGCTTATGTGCGCCCTTATGCCGGGGCAATAGGTGATGCTTTCGTGCTACAGAACGATGACACGAGATCGCACAGGGCTCGCATCGTGGATGCTTATCTTGAGTAGGAAACAATTGAGCGCATGGAGTGGCCAGATCGATCACCGGACCTGAATCCTATCGAGCATGTTTGGGACGCTTTAGGACGACGCATAGATGCTCTCAATCCTCCTCCTAGGACCCTAGCCACACTTTCAATTGCTTTGAAAGAGCAATGGCTCTCACTTCCTACCGAACTCATAGACCGCATAATTGACAGCATCACATATCGCTGTTTGTGCTATATTGCTTCTCAGGGGGATCATACTCCATATTAAAGGTACTTTTCCTATACCAAACTAACACATCCAATTTGTTCATTGTATACATATACTAGTTTCTATAACACGATAATTGTCTAGTGATTTCTTTTTGTGCTATTTTATATCTACCTATGTGTTGTATGACATGTATAAGTTTCATTAAATTCTATGCGTAACTTTTTAAATAATTGTTATTTTTGTGATTTTTCCTTAATTTTTGCTAACCAGTGTGTATATATATATATATATATATATATATATATATATATATATATAGATATATATATATATATATATATATATATATATATATATATATATACAGGGTGAATCTGATCAAGTGGATTAAACTTTACGGGGTGATAGAACGCAGCTATACGAGCAATATTCGTCATAGAATGCATGGTCGTAACGCAAACGGTGTGAAGTTAAAAGGTAGTTTTCCACTGTCACATTTAAAGAATTAACACAAGAATGAGAGGAAATACTGAAGAAAACATTTTATTGACAGGAATGTAATTGATTTACATGGTCAAACAAAAAGCTCAAAAGAGCTTCCGCCAGCTGTAATGCAGGCTTCATACCTGCGGGATAAGGACTGACGCAATTTTGCGAAGACACCAGGCATTTCCTGAATATCGCCGGCAAAAACAGCGATCTTGGCGACAAGTTCCATATTGGTTTCAATGGGGTACTCGTAGATTAGGTTTTCACATGTCCCCACAGGAAAACGTCCAAACATGAGAGATCCGGCGATCTTGGTGGCCAAGCTATGGGACCACCTCGACCAATCCATCGCCCTGGGAATGTTGCATCTAAATTGTTCCGCACATCCAACCTGAAGTGTGCAGGCGTACCGTCGTGCTAGAACCACATTCTCGACCTGATTGGGGGTTGGAAAGCAGTAGCTCCGGCAACACCTCTCGAAGAAATGGGTGATACGATTCGTCGTCCAGACGGTGTGGCAGGAGGTATGGGCCAACCAAATGGTCATGGAGGATCCCTGCCTGAACATTTAAGGAAAAACCACTCTGGAACGAATGAGGATGTGTGGCATGCGGGTACCATTTACAGCGCCACCTAGCGCTTCGCTGTTTGCCTTCCGCCCATGCTTTCTATGACGAATATTGTTCGTGTAGATGCGTTCTATCACCTTGTAAAGTTTTGCCCACTTGTTCAGATTCACCCTGTATATATACATATATATATATATATATATATATATATATATATATATATATATATATATATATATATATATATATATATATATATATATATATATATATATATTTATATATATATATATATACTCATTCTGAACTTTTTCACTATCTGGAAAAGGAAAAGAAAGCTTGAAAGGACTAACGTCTTTTGATCACTATTTTGGGAAAATTTTTGAAGTATCCTTTTTTCGAGAATCGTTGTCATGCTTCATATGAAAATTACGCAATGAATTAGTAGTGTAATGGGTTGGACAAATGCATGGTAAGCCGAAATTTTTTTGTACAGTTTCTGTACTACCCAGTGGTGTATAACTGGACGAAAAATTGATAAGTGTATGAAAATGCGACCATAAGTTTTATTTGTCAATATAATCGTTATTCATATTTTTTTCGATTAGAACTCTTAATCATAGATTAAAACACGAGATTAATTCGAAATATTAGATCTCCAAAAAACGTTTCGTAACACTCACATTAGTTAATACCAATGGAATTCTTCTTTGATGAAGATCCTTAGAACTTTATTTCCATAATAAAGATTTCCAAAATGTAATGAAATTATTAACGATGAAGAGAGTAACATCATAAATTTACTCTCTTTGTACATGTTAGTATTAATTAAGATTATCCGTTAACCCTTTCATAGAAAAATAAATTTAATGTTATACAAGTTATTACGAGAGTTTTAATCGAGGACAGTTAACTCTGCTATGAGGCAAATATAGACTATGTCTGTAACCGTATATTTTGAGAAACAAGTAGTTGAATTTAAAAAACAAAATGTGATGGCAGTGCTATTCAATATTCGTATTGCTATACATAAATGTATGATAATATGTGCTAATTGCACACACACAGATATTTTAAACTCCTCAACCTGAAAATAGTTTTGAAATGTGAAGAACTGTGTAGTGGTTGTTTTTTCTAATTCACCTGGAAGTATACCAGACCACGTCCATATAGACTAGCGGGTTGAAAAGTGCGGCTCCGGTTTATAGTGGCACCACAAGGGTAGGAGTTCGATTCTGCCATCTCAATTTGATTGAGCAGCCCCTAATGGCGACATCTGGAGGGATTGTACCCTATCCCATTCTCTCTGACATCATAGAGAAACATTACGACGTATGCATTTAAAGTGCCCATACCCGGCGTAGACAAAGAGGTATTTAATGGCGCTTGTCGGAATTCGATCCAAGAACTTTCAGCACCAAAACCCGACGCTTTACCACTAGGCTACCTCAAGCCCCATGAACATTTTTTTATATTTTGATTAAAGGACTAATTTCATATGCATTCAAATGAATGATATTTATCTATTGGTATTTAAAGAAGCGTTAAATATTTAGTATATATATTTAGTAATTTAGTAGCGTTAAAGATTTACTATTTAAAGAAGCGTTAAATAGACAAATTTGTGATTTATCATGCTCGCAAAAAATCGAATGTATGTCAGTTTAACACTTTTAAACCATTATGGAAATTCCCTACGTTATACATTAAGTGCACTTTTCCTCCCTATTTTATCTTTTTCCTTTACAGTCCTCTTTTCACAGGGAGAGATGGTTTTATGAGACAATATGAAACAATATCTAAGAAATCCAGGTACACCATAACCTGATATTTTGTTCGAATAATCAAAGGAGTACAACATACATGATATTTTGCTGTAAAGTATTTCACATATGTTTTTCTAAAACTTAAGAAAATATAAATCTCTTTAAATTTAGTTTTAAAAAATTAAGCAAATTAACTATTATCCAATAGAAAAACTATTAGCGGCGATATTAATTATAGGATAAAATGTTATAAAATTGATCGCTATTACTCATACGTTTAAAATAATCCTTGTTGTTATAAACAAACTTTACATTCGAGCAAGCTTACAGGGATTTTACTTATTAGAGAAAGACGGCTTACAAATGCCAAACGATATACGACATAAGCGTAAGGTTTAGGGCATAGGACATTTCTGTCGTGTAAATTTCTATATTCTGCATTTTGTTACATTTATTAGAATTAAATATTCTATTTATCTGGCTACTATTGTTATTAATATCAAACAACTAACAGAAAAACTTTAGCAAATTTAAATTCATGCATGTTTCGTTCTCTCTCTTATTCAATTATCTACATGTATCAGAATTGAGTATGTTTACAGAATTGTGAAATAGAATATATATATATATAGTGGACGCTCGTTAATTCGAACTCAAAGGTTCTCAGAAAAAAGTTCGAATTATCCGATGTTAAGAGAAAATATATAACTTTAGATCTGTATCAATGAAGAAGAAAATCTCCTAGTATGTATAACCCCAGAAAATATATTATACTATGTTATCTAAAATTAACATATTAAACAGCAATACAGACTTGCCTTAATCATAAAATGAAGCAGAAGATATGCAGTAGAAAGTAAACTTTAATTAAAAATACGAATTACACTTTGGGGAAAAAGTGTAAAGGGGATGTTTGGTTTTGTTTATGATACCTACATTGTTCAGCCAACTTCTCGATTTGAAGTAAACATTTCAATTCATTTTCAGAGGAAGGTTCCATCTGAATAAATGCTTTCAGAGTTTTAATAGATTCCATTATGGCCGCATTAAAAATATCTTTCGGTAGGTAAGTAGAGAAAAGCCCTGGCAGTTTCCTACCGAAATTAGTACATACCTCTTCGTTTACATCAGAGCTTTGGCCACATGCAGTTTGATAAGAAAAACTGTGCCTTGACTTAAATCGAGAAAGCCATCCGTCACTGCATTTAAAATCTTCAATACCCATTCGACATGCCAATTCATCAGCCTTCGTCAGCACTAGGGGTCCATTTATCGGAAAATTTTGAGATCTAACATCCTGGAACCATAGCAGTAGAGCTTTTCCTAGAACTTCTTGGGACGCATTTCCCATGCGTTTCCTTCCTCTAGCAAATTTTGATTTTTCCCATGAATCTAAAATTGACTCCTTGTTTTTCAAATTAGTTGACAAGGCATTTTTTTTAATTCCATAGTCAGCTGCTAACTTTGTTTTACATTCGCCATTCTCTATTTTCTTTAAAATTTCTACCTTTGTCTCCAAAGTTAGGGTTTTGTACTTTCCACGTGTAGGCATCCTGAATTTTTACACGTTCACACCACACAATGAGGAAAAAAAAATAGACCACATTAACTTTTCTGCACTGCAGTTATAACTGACGCAGCTCCCTAGAATCTGTAGTAAAGACTAGTTTTTCTGAAATTCTAAGAAAATCGATCCAAATAAAGGAAAATTGCTTTTTCCGTTTAGCACTAATAAGAAGGACAATAGATACTGACGTTTAGCGGACATGCAATAGTCTAGGAATGCAGGCATGTGCCTCTTTACACAGAAAAGAAATTTTGACACCATATAATAATAAATACAGTGTGACACACACAAAATAATAAATACAGTGTGTATTTTCTCCATTAAACGAGGAAAATGAAATTTTTTTGTCAAATTTTTAGTTCGAATTAACCGAAGTGATAAAAATTCAGTTCGAATTAATGAGATATTTTTAACATTAACTCCAATACAAGTTTTTTGGGACCTTTGGATTAGTTCGAATTAACCAAAAGTTCGAATTAACCGAGTTCGAATTAACGAGCGTTCACTGTATATGTATGTATGTATGTATGTATGTATTGATAGATAGATAAATGCATTGATACTCCGTAGCGTGATATATATTTATTCTTTTATAAACCTTTCGCTTTTACGTTACAAATTTACATTTACCCTTCCTTTTCAAGCACTTAAAAAATTATCGGTCACAGTTAACATCCACTATTTTTAATGCTCATTATACATTCTGGGCTGCCAGACTTAGTAACTAAACTTTATTTCTTCTATCCCGAGGGGTCACTTCTAAGCGATGTCTTCAACTATCGATTCACAGAACGGCCAAGTTCCCCCGAACAAGTCCATTTAAAGTCTTAAAAGTTTTAGAGGATTTCCTGCTTTAAACGATTTTAAAGATTACTTCAGACGTGCAGTGCGTGTTGGAAATTTTCTCGGAAGACGCTGCACATAAGAGATATAAAAGAAAGAATAGGGGATATAGGAAAGATCCCCGAGAACGTTACGACATTCCCAAATTCAAAATAAAACATCGGAAAATATGTTACAAAGGTAAGGAAAATACAGCCATAAATATGCTGCAACACATTTGGTACAGATCAAAGTGTACACCATTCCGTTTGAAATTAGTTTATGTACATCGGTGTTGAAATTTTTTAAGTAAGTTTTATGTGTGTTTCGTCTCAACTTTAAATAATTGACTCACCGGTTTAACTCTCCACATAAATTCCTTCAGATAATTAGACAGTATCTTTTATATCTCTTATCTTGGTCATAACGTTCCCTTTTTTTAAAGGCTTTAATTTACAAGATACTGTTAATTATTAAATTTGAATATATGATCTTCACCCGTGTAAGGAATAAATAGTTAAAAAGCATTAATCGATTGCTTAAATTGCGGGATTTTTAAAAATTATATTATCTATGTTTTATTTCTCCTGAAACAGCTGATAATAACTTCTGATAACGTCTTTTTGTTGACTCACGGCGAAGCACTTGTAAAATAAATTGTAATGAAAAGTTAAAGACATTATTTAATTAACACTAATGTTTACTGTCTTTTTAATCTGATTTTCTTAAAACTGTACAAATAATCTTTTTTGTTTCATTTAGTAAGGTTTTATTTCTCTGATTATTGATATAAAAAAATCGTATTCACGTGTCTACAAATCGACAATCCATGCTAAATATTTAGATTTAATTAATTTATCAAATATTTTATTAAGGATAGAAACAGATATTTATTTTCTTAAACTATTGATATGAAATGAATTTAAAAATAAATTCATATTCCAGTGTGTCATTTTTTAAGCGTTACCTAGAAATTCGATATGCTTCAATAAGTCCTTAAATACTATCTGATAATTATCTGAGAATATATTTAATAACCATTTGGCTATAAAGTCAATCGGTTCTCATTAAAAGAAATAATAAAATATCGAATTTAAAAAGATCCATTTTTTAAAATCATTCTGAAAAAAAAGAAGATGTTTCTTTTTTTTCTATCGTAGACACTCCTAGATAAGATATTAATACAATTTCCTCCGTTAGAGATGCCCTAAGATATCCATAATCCTCCCTATTTAAAAATACCTGGAACTTGACAACAGACAGCAAGTGTGCTATTCAAAAATTGATGAACTGATTGCATATCGCAAATAAAACTTTCACAGGCATTCTACTTGTTTTTCGCATGTCTGACTCTAAAAAAGTTACTTTTCAGTGGACCCCGTCTCACGTGGGTTTGCTCGGTAACGATCTGACCGACAATCAGGTAAACGAGAGCTTGTTAGAGGGTTCGTCCCTGTTTGATGTTCCGACTGAGTAGAAAGTTCAATCTATTTTTAACACCATGTTCTGCAGTTTTTGGAAAGAGCCTCTTGTTCATAAGTGGTATCCATACAAGTACCCTGGTCTGGACTAGCTCTATAGTGGTCCGAGACCAATTCAAACTGTCGTGGGAACTTACGGAGCGGTCATACTAAAAGTATGAGCTTCGAGAAATCTCTCAAGGTCTTTTCCTTTAGTCCCTGTTCTGCTGTTCCAGCAACTCATTCTCATACTATTTTAAGTAGTTTCGGAATCCCTGATAGTATGCTTGACGAGGATCAGGATGCTGCTGCCACTGATGCGAGAGAGTCTTATGGACCTGGTCTAGCATTTTATAGACTAGGGTGTTAGCAACAACAACAACAACAATAAAATCTCCTTCCTTCTGCTCATTACTAGCCAGTAGCAGGAATAAAATTGTAATCAATTTAAGGCAAACTTACCTTAACACTGTAAAAATGGAATGCTGCTTCAGTTCAAGAAAGTTACCTGTTTCAGGTTGTAATGTTTCTGGGTAGCAAACTTACCTCTTTTGGGTATCCCACTTTTCTATCTTAAACATGTTTTAGTACCCTTTTGTTATACTTTCATTTTTGTAATGTACCTAAAACAGCATTTCATCACTGCAGTGTTGAGGGATGAAGTGGTTTCGGAACCTATCCAAAAATTCTTATTTTTTTAGTGGGTGATTTTCTAGCTTCAATAACTCTGCCCTCATTTTCATTTACTATCCATCATTCACTGAAAAACTTTAAGTCTCACTCGGGAATTTTCCCGAGACATTGTAATTACCGGACTTTTGTCTTCGGAGCTTTGGGCATCCGAAAGACAGAACAATTCAATAGACTGTTGAAAAAGTAAAGTCATCCCTACTTAGGTAAAATGCATCACAGTTGAATGCGTTAATTTAGTGTATTTTACTTGGCAACGAATGGTATAATAATATTTACGGGGAAGGCATATTTATTTATAATGAAGTGTCTTTGAGTATTCTGTATTTATCAATTTGTTGAAATTTAAATACCTGTTTTAAAGAATAAATATCTAGGAGACAAGTTTGTGCCTAATGATTGATTTCCTGATAAACAATTAAAATTATGTGTGTATCAACTGTGCAAAATTTGTTTCCAGAAAAATAAACATTGATGATTTATGTATCATGATCCGGGCTCATCTGAATTTAATTCAAAAGTTTTTACATTCTTGTAGCAGTTATTTATTTCTTATAAGTAGTTAGAATTAAAGTTTATATTAATCTTAACTTTTCACGACTTCAAAACAAATTGTAGAAGGTTTCCATTAAACTCCATCGAAACAGTTCACGCAGAAAGGAAAAATTTTCATTTAAATCTCCTGAAGAGTATAAAATTTTGAATGTTACACTAATTAAAGGCGAGACATCCCATAAGTTTATTTTTACTAATCAATGAAGCATTGTAATTAACAATGTTAATGACATCTTATATTAAATTATGCCGAAACTATATATATATATATATATATATATATATATATATATATATATATATATATGAATATATGTATATACGGTTTTTTCAACTTATATGTGACCTTTTTAGAGGATAAAATTAAAATATCTTTTATAAAGAGAGCCAGCGTGAGAGACAAAGAAACGTTATTTTTTTTTTTTTGCTTTTTTTTTTCTTTTGGCTTTTGTATTTCACCTGATCACGTCAAAGCATTAATTAAAACTATCCTTTTAGAAATAAAGCGATTAAGCAACAATGCGTTTTTTCTAAGGCTTGTCACTATATCATTGCGATTTAATTATGTTCGGCTCGATATTTACGTTCATGTCTTCCGCTGTGCAGTGAATTCTGATCTTCTGCCTAATTAAAAGGAAAGTATAATCATTCTCTACAAATTTCTGATATGTATGGTAAAAGATCATTGACGATCAATTAGTTTATTTTAATGAACTTTCAGACCTCGTTAAAATGAATGTTTTTTTGCTTTTTTTTAATGTCTCTCAATTTTAGCTTGCTTTTAATAATATACTTGTTTTTTCTTCCGATCAGATTTTTCACCTCAATCGATAATGCGAATTTACGTGTTAAGCCGCTCTCCTGAAAAATAATTACTTTTCTGATATTAAAAAAAAAAAAACGAATGGAAAAAGAAGCCATTAAATCACGTTCTTTATTTATAATTCTGCCCTTAATAATAAACTAAATAATGAAATTTCTAACTTGAAATTTCCAAGACAGTAAATAATTTTTTTAATTAAAATTTAAAACTTTGATAGAATCTTATACTTTCATTACAAAAATAATGAAAGTTAATGAAATTTTAAGGCTTTATTATATATCCCAAAATAACCTCAAATGTCAAAATATGTCATATTACATTCCGAATACCTTAAATTCTGGAAATATTAATTTTGTGACTGAAATGTAAAATCCTTTTTTTCTTAAATTGGAAATAATATTGGAATAGACAAAATTGTTTATAGTATTTACCGTGGTGTATTTTATTTTAACAGCCCGTGCTTTCCATCTTATCTGGTTGGTAAGACGACTAAATGGATCTAATTAACTAATAAGGTAAACCGTTTATTAAGAGAATTTGCGATGTACAATGTTGTTTTTTTTCTAAACAATCCTTGTAAAGAGAGTGCTGACACAACCAGAATTAAACTTCTCGATATAACGTGCTATCTCTTTCGGGACATAATGGTGTATGTTTCCGTCGATACTGATCTACATTAACGGTATTTAGATAGGAATGAATACCGTTACCAGAAAGTGTGCATAATATTATTCGCATTGTATTATTGCATTATCTTCGATGCATTAAGGTACTAGGAAAAACTGGTACACTCTGTAAACGAGACTGAAATGAAGCTGAAAGTCCAATAAATTAGATATACACTGCTGGCCACCCAAATTGCAACACCAAGAAAGACAAGAGATATCGCAACAAAATTTATTTTGTAGATAACATGTTGACCAAGTATCAAATGATTAAATTTAGAGACTTCTGTGAAGTGTGGTTCCTGCCAAAATCAGTAGCCAGAGTAGCCGCCATTGTTGGAGATCACCGCTGCCACACGCCTCGGCATTGATTCAAAGAGACTTTGGATGAGTTCTTGGGGTACAGCAGACCAAGCAGCTTCCACACGTTGCCAAAGTTGATCTGCTGTGGCAGCTGGGGATGGAATCTGGGTCAATCGTAGAACAACCATGGACCACATGTTTTCTATCGGCGAAAGATCCGGAGAGCGAGGCGGCCAGGGAAGCAATTCAATCTGGCGATTGATGAAGAACCGTTGGACAATGCGTGCCACGTGTGGTCGCGCATTATCCTGTTGAAATATGGCTGTGGGCAATCCCTGAAGGTAAGGAAGGACAAGTGGCTCCAACACCTCGGAGATGTAGAGCTGGCTGTTTAAAGTACCGGCAATGCGTACTAGAGGTGTGCGAGAGTGATATCCAATACCGCCCCATACCATAATACCCGGTGCAGGAGCAGTGTGGCGGTGCATACCGCAGCTGTTCAGCATCCTCTCTTCACGGTGTCTCCAGACTCGAATTCGACCATCATGGAGTTGCAGACAGAAGCGTGACTCGTCAGTAAAGACAATTTCATTCCATTCTGCCGTCCACATCCTTTTGTCATCGCACCATTGGCGGCGGAGACGTCTGTGGTTCTGCGTCAAGGGTAGACAAAGCAATGGGCGTCTTGCGGACAGACCACTCTGCTGTAAACTCCGTCGAATGGTACGCGCAGACACTGGATGATGCGTTACAGACTGCATGTGCTGTGCTATGGTTCGTGATGTGACTGAGCGATCCGTCACTGCCATGCGCACAATTTGCCTGTCATCACGTGAAGTGGTGCGCTGAGGTGGATGCGATCGAACACGCCGGTCCGTCGCACCCTCCTGCATCCAACAATCACATATCCGCATTACAGTTGTTTGGTTTCGTCCAACACGACTACCGATTTCCCTGAAAGATAATCCACAATCTCGGTAGGCCACTATCCTTCCTCTGTCTAACTCGGATACTTGGTCAATAGAGGATCGCTGTTTTCGACGAGGCATAATTGATCGTTTTTTTGAAAAAACCACAAGAAAAACACAATTGCCGAACTTGAAATCGTCGAAATCTCCAAGCCTTAAATAGCGCTTTGAAGTGGCGCCACAGGCGCGCGTGATGTGCGTCTGCGCTGAAATTCTAATCATTTGCATATCTCACCTCCGCAAATGCATGTTGTAAATTTCATGTTATTTGCATGTTTCTTTCAGGTTGTTGCATTTACAGTGGCCAGCAGTGTATGTGCTATACCGTAATTCCTCTTTTAACTTCGGATATGTTTTACATTTTTCAACAAACCTTATATTTAGCTGTACTTCCAAAAAAAAGTTTTAAAAAAAATCTTGAAGATCAGAGATCTAAAGAAGAAAATCTGTACATACACTATATGAACTGAACATACTACTCTACATACACTATATTGATCTCTACATACACTATATGGACTGAACATACTACTCTACATACACTATATGGATCTCTACATACACTATATGGACTTATTTTTTCAATTTCTTAGAAGATGGCGTATATTATGCTTAAAATTATTTTTAAGGTGTGAAAAGTATTTGGACACTGCAGAAAACCGTGAGATATGCAAATACTGGGTTAGCCGAACGGTATATTGGGAAGGGCATGGGTAAAATAAAAAGGCAGATTATTTTCCATTAACTATTCATTCACTCTAGTAGAGCTATGACTCGTGGACTTCAACTTACCGTGTTCCTACGCCGGCTCATCATAAGATGCCATTTGTGTCATCTTTCTGTGTGAGGTATTGTATCCAAACCGGATATCCTAAAATCAAGTGAATCGTATGTTATCAAGCGATGGAAGCAAGACGGGGCAATAACGGTAAACAAATAATAAAATCTGGGATGACCGTATAAACTGGCAGAACGTGGCAGAAGATGCTTGGTACGCGCGCTTCTACCCCTGCGATCGCTGTAGAGGTTGGTAATGCATCTGGGAGCTCCATAAGTGGTAAAATTTCTTCCTCAGAAATCTGCATATGATCGGTTATGATGGTCAAACAGCCGCATACAAGCCACTGATTACTGCTGTTGATGAGTGGCGTCGTTTGGTGTGTCGCCCGTCGTTCCTGTACCATTGAAGAATGGAAAACTGTTCTTTGGGGTGATGAGTCTGAGTATTCACTCTTCCAGTCTAGTGGACGTATTTGGGTGTGGCGATAACCCGGAGAACAGTTTCATTCGGACTGTGTTAGTCCAACAGGGAAGTTCGGGGGAGAGTCCAAATAAAATATCTTTATACCTAAAAATGTACTACGTCCCCTGTGAGTGCTCGGTCTAAATTGAGGTGGCACCAGGGGGCAAAGTTACTTCAGCTATGCTGTATAATTGTTCTTACGTTCTGAGAAAAAAAGTTTGGTACATGAAATTACTGCTTATTTTTTCAATTTCTTAGACGATGGCGTGTATCATGTTTAAAATTACTTTTAAGATATGAGAAGTTATAGTGTCATATTTAATTTACATATATTATAAATTTTAATAATAATGCAGAAACAGAAAACATAATTACCATTTTTTATATATTTTTCGAGGGTGGGCTGTCAGTCGTAAAAATATATATAAATTTTTATGTAGGTAACGAATTATGATTATCATAAAAAAATGTACCCTCAGATTTCCCCAGCTATGCGACTGATGATTTTTAACATCTCATCGTATGCAATAGACTGAATCTAATGTTATTCTATTCACTTTGCTTGGAAGATAAAGTGAAAAACTCTCTGGCACGATTTTTATAGACTCTAGTGACTCAGACTTGACCATGCTATGTTCCATCACTGTCAAGTTGAGAATACTACAAAAGTCCTGACCTCAGGAATACTTTTATAAGACCATAGTTCCTTATTTTCTGATTAACAAAAAAAAAGTTTGTGGTCGTCAGTCGAATATTCCAAGTCTCTATAAATAGTGAATCAGTAATTTAAGATGCGTTTTGATAATTAAGTAAAGAGAAATCTGAATAAAACAAGAATAGATGCTTATTAACAAATGTATTCAACATACATGAAAATTAATGTACATTAAATATATCTTCAGTTAACATATTGTAGAAAAGTGCATTAACTTTACATTCCTTTTAATGGAAGAACATTAATTTTTTTTAACAGAAAACTTTCGATAACGAAATTAAGGATTTAAATGAAAGTTAGAAACGAAATACGAGAATATTTGATGGTAAATAATAAAAGTTTAATTTACAAATTTAAGGAAAATTGTATGAAAGTTTATGAGAATTAAATTCAGCATTAAAATGAGATACAAAATCCCATTGAATTGGGTTGAGGGTGGATTATGAGGTCCTGGGGGAAAAATCTCAAGAGAAATCAATAAAAATTTAATTTATAATTTTATATTTGAAAATCTTGTTAATATGTTGATTATAATCTCACAGATTTTCTTCTCTCTTCTCAGCTAGAACTATAGACTATATTTTTTTATTAGTAGACGTATTGACTCTCTTAAGTTAATGTATGGTTTGTAAATTATGTGTTAAATTATTATGTTGTAAATTATGTGTTTGAATAATAACAAACAAGGACACAGCTAAAGAAATTTTTTAATGGTTATAATTCATTCGAACTTCAAACTTTACAACTGGACGCAGTCTGCCCCTTGTTATATTATATTTATTATGATGTTTTAATTTCTTTTTGCAGTTGAATCGAAATATATTTTTCAAGTTTTTCCAACTCTACTTCAACACAACTGTAACATTTAACAGGTAGGAAATACAGAAAATACCCTACGTATGTAGGTATTCATCTTTGCCTAGTGTGAACGTGAAATGAAACATGATATGCAAGCCATTCATCAACTTCCACAGGAAAGCCTTGACCAGGAAATGCTACATCACTGTCAAGATGAGAATGCTGGATATGGCTTGACCTCTCAATAATGTAACAAAAATCATTCCATCTGATTTGCAAACTCTCGAAGGAGTTGAAAACAGAACTCAGCTATTTTGAAGTAGTTTTTAATAGTGTATGTATCATATAACAGTTTTCGGTAATTTTGAATTCTGAAACATAAATCTTTAAGAGTAACGTTTCAGACGGACTTCAAAAGCATAAGAATAGATGCCATATCTGCACAAAATCCAAACATTTAAATAATTTCAGCTGACATCACATGAAATATCCTTTGTCATGAATTCAAACAATGTAAGGTCTTATCTAAAAACTTTCAAAAATAAACGATATAACGACCGTATCGAAGAAATATCAGTAACTAAAAATTAGTAATTTGGTTTTACAGATACTTCCACGTTTTAATAATTAATTAAACACCGGCAAAACTGAAAAAACATTTTGCAATGTAAATTCAAATTAAGAAGTATAAAATTTATGATTGCAGACTCCCTTTCGGCAAACAGATAAAACTCATTTCACAGAGTCATTAAGTACGTACATAATCGCTGCGCAACACGGCGTCAAACGCATAAAATTTTTATGCATCATTTTATTTCAAAAGCAGATGTCAATTAACGGAAAATATTCCTGTGATCTGTTTCCATTTTCTGTGAGCGATGTATGGACTACTGATTGGCTAGTTCCAAACGTCGTGACGTAAACAGCTTTTTTTCTAATTATTTTTTACATAAGCTGCTTTTACAATCGCTGAATCAGTCCTATAGTGTTATACTGGTAAACATTTCTTTTGGTGCCTCTGATATAAAATCAGAAAAAAATGGCTTATTTAAAATTAATTTTTTTCTATAATCATGCCCGAAAAGGCTATTTAGACAAGTAGAGTTTTCTTTAACCCCTTCCTTCTCGCTCGCGTCAAATTGACGGGAGATTTTGCCTTCTATTTATCGCGCCCATGATATTTCCAAGCTGGAGTGTTTTAAAGTAACGTACCAAAAAGATTAAAACAATTAATTTCCTTTACCATGAATTTTTTTATTTCTCATTTTACATACCAGATGGCAGCACCAGTCAATTTATAAAGTAATTGGGGATATTTTTTTTTTTAAACTAGATGTGACAGATCAATATATGAATGGAATCCTCCGGAAAATATATGCACTTTTATTACCGTTTCCTTGAAAATTATGCGATCGTTAAGGGATTAACTTAGGTTATCTCAACAATAATGTTTACGACTCTGGGAATGAGCTTGAGATAGGATATTAATTGCATGTCGGCTTCCGGTGCTGAGGGTGCTCGGATCGAATTCCGACAGGAGCCATTAAATACCTCCGGCCGGATGGGTATGTAGACCTGAAAGTCATAGAAGACGTAGAATCTGAAATACGTAGACCTAAAAGTCCCTCTACGGGGTCAGAGAGGGTATGAGAGGGAATGATCCTCCCCAGAAGTGACTCCGGGATGCTCAGTAAAAATTGGGGTGGCACTTGGCTCAATCGGATTTCTACAATTTATCGTGCCATTGTAAACCAGAGCCGCACCGTTCGGCGGATAAAATGGTACCGGGCCGCCTAAGGAACATTAAATTATTTCCATTTTATTTACTGTGGTGTATTTCTCTCGGGTTAGTGCGACTTTGTCGGGTTTGTGCTAATTTATACCTTTTGTAACAGAAGAAATCTTGTAACTATTTTAAATTAGTTTATTGTTTCTTAAACATTTCAAAATTATGAATTAAAATTGCAGTCATAGCCCCCCCCCCCCTCAGCGGGCCGCGGTAAAATTATCAGAAGTTACCGGTCCTCAGCGATTAAAAGGTTGGGGAGCACTGCTCTAGCCAATATGACCCTGGTCTGGAATAAATTCCGGTCAGGAGGCATTAGAAACAACAACAACAACTCTGGGAGTTGGTTATCATTAGATGTCAGTTCTGTCTGACTTAAAAAGTTCCTTCTGGCATATCTCCATATCCAAGTCGGCACAATTACCTCTTTCTACAACAAAATCACCAATACAATCGGGATCCCTCGTTGAAGAGGTTTCAAAGAAACATACTCATGCTTATTTCACGATCCATATTTTTGAAGTCTGTGTGAATATTTTTCGCTGATTCTTCGCAATTGTCTGTTTTGAGGTTACAGAATGTTCTTCAGTTCTGAAACGTACCTGTACCATGATTACGGGAACAAAAGTGTTTCAGGTTGTTTGCGATCTGACGACAATTCGAAATATTACGAAAGCAAATAGAAATGCTAAAATCCAAAGACCGCTGTCGACCGCGAATAAATTTCAGTTATTTTTCATAACACAGTCTAAATTATTTCTCATAAATTGAATTCATGGAATAAAAAATAGCTATAAGACTACCGGTAAGAAACTAATCTAAAATACCAGTGTCCATCTTTGACCTTCCCTCTCCTGGTATTAGCATTATTATGCGGCCTAAAATATTTAATTATTGATTTCGACTTTGGAACCAACTGATAAATTTTAGGGGCAAGGTTTTTAATATTCTTCTAAAACTGCAAACAAGGAAGATAGCTGGAGAAATTATACTCGTTTGAATTTATAACATGATTAAGTAAATTATCAGCCTCAAATGTACATGCATTTTATATTCTTCTTTCATTAGTATACTGTGAATCATACTACTCAGGAATACCTTTACGACTAATGGGAAGGTTTTAGAATTATAAGAAAAAATACTTTGGAGAAGGTGGCTAGTTTTAGAACAATATAGATATGCATAAGTAACCAACATATTGATAATGTCATCCAAATAAAAAAAATCCGGTCTGATATCATCTCTGAGACCTTTACAATACAGTCCAAAGGCTTCCTAGTTGTTAGCCCGTAGGAATTCCGCACTGGTTTAAATCCTAGCCATTTAATATTTTCTTGTTTACCTGAGGTATGGATGCATTAAATCCATAAGGAAGAAGGTTCCTCCATGGGGTATGTCGGTGGTAGTTGGGGGGGGGGGAGGTTACAAGCCCACCAGACGCTTCCTTAGAGGTGTTCGGTCTATACTGAGTTGGTACCAAGGGGGATAATGTTGGTTTACATATACGGTGACACCATTTCAGTAAACTAACAAACATCATAGTGGGCGAATGTCGGATCTCAATATGTTTGTCACATTAAAACAAACACCTAGTTTAAAATATAGAGAAGCATAAATATCCAGTACATTGATAATATCAAAAATTATGTCTGGGTTCTTCGTGTTGAATAGCTGAGCATACTGGCTGTAATACTTCTGATACTCTGCTATTAGAAAGATGCCTCTTTCTTTATGTGATTTTATAACCCACCATAGTTGCCTCTAGATTTTATTTTGGCTCTAATTGAACCCTTGAACTTTGCCACCTGTTTCTCTTTTAAAGTTTCTTAGTCTAACACCAAACACCATTTTCCTTTAGTGTTAACGCCAAGGTTTCATTCCGAGGATTCTTCTCTCTTAACTTACGCATTCGTATAAGTTAAAAATATATACTTAACAAGTATGCTTAGAAAAAAAAATCTCAGCTTACATTTTCTGGTCTAAATTCTTTAAGTGAAAACAGTAGAGCTTTTGTTTTCCCTTAAAAGCAATTTATGTGTTGCCGAACATACAAACACACGAAACAAAAACGCTTTTAACTCATTAAATGTAATGTACAGAGTCTAAAAAGAATTCAGACGCACTAATTTAGTTTTGCCCTGCCTGTAATTTATATTAGTTTAACACTGTTTCCTGTTTAGGCTGCGTAAAAAGACGTAGCAGGTTTTAAATGAGGCAGAGAGTACATGCCTTAAATAAATTACAAGAATACGGAGAGAACCTACATTTTCTCAGAAAGAACAGAAGGGAAGAGAAGAGAGAGAGAGAGAGAGAGAGAGCGCGCCATTAAGAATTTTTTTTTCAAATAATATATTTTGCCATTTTAAGGAAATGTACGAGATGTGAAATTGAAGATAAAGCCCATTTATCTATGAGAAATTCATAAGCATGCATATGTAAGGGACAGAAAATTCAATTTGACTCAACTTCATGGAATGATATATTGTAGCTGTAGTGATGAGACATTCGAAAAGAAAAAAAAATCATTTTCTTGTGTTAAGGTCGTAAACTGTGAATGTTGAGAATGATGAATGTAAAAATGCCTAATCCATCCAGTCTCTTAATTTATCAGACTATTACAGAGATACTAATTTTTGTATGAGAGGCAGTTAGACTTATAGAGAAGCCCAGTAGTTGCCCAGTCCGTGTAAGCTTTCACACAAAGAGAAAAAAACTCTTTGTGTGAAATCACTATTTCAATTTTCATGACATGAATTCACTATTTCAATTTTAACGATTGAAAATAGTGAATTCATGAGTTTGCATTCATGAAAATTGTGTATTTATCAGTATTTATATGTATTTATTAATATGCTAAATATAATAATTACTAATTGGTAAAAATACACCTTTTTTAATAAAAATATCATTTTCTCTCAAAATGTAAAATACAGGAAGTCCCTCTGCTTAATGACAGGTGAAAATTTTTCGAGATAGGTGAACACAGTATGGATGGTTTAACACTAGGAATATCATTTTTTTTATAACGGAGCATAGATTTGTCGTGAGTGTATTTTCACCCTAATCGTATCCCAAAATGTGTATACCCACAAAATGCAGAAGAAAATCTAAAAGGCGAACTTCTGGAAAAATTATCAATATTGATTTGACTTAGGACCTGTTCCCATAGAATTCGTCAGCGTCAGCGTTAAATATTCAGTTGGCGCTGATTGGTTAAATGGGTCAATGATTGATAAATGACTGGTTAAATTATTTTTCGCTGATGCTGATGGATTCTATATGAACAGGTCCTAATGCGTATAATTGTGTATATTGAATGATCTAAAAAACTGGGTATTCTGAATTAGATATAATAATTACTAGTTTATTGTCTAAACTACTAAAGAAAAATACAAATTAAAATTCTCAGAAATGAACACGAAGGGTATTTGCCTATTTATATAAAATGATGTAGACATTTAAGCGGAACTTCCCGACCACAATCGATGATTATAATAACGATATGTAGGACTCTGAAAGTAAATTAATTTGTATTAAATTTATAATTATGTTTCCCTGTACAGCACAAATTTAAATCGTAACGTCATTTAATAAAATATTCTTTTAGATTCTATAGTGTCAGTGAGGGGGGGGGGGGGGGGTAGAAGGTACCCGACCCCAGATGTTGCCCCTGGTGGTGGTCATTCAAAACTGTGGTAACACCAAGGGGTGGTGTTGGTTCACCTATACGGAGCCTTCATTGAAATCAACCAACGAGATCTCGTGGTTAAAATGCGAAAAACTTCAGTGACAAGTGTCCGGCATTCAGGCTCTGATTTTCCTTTAGGCCCAGTAGGCCCGGGCCTAGGTACCCCCCAAAATTTTTATTTTAAAAGAAAAAATTCCCAGTTCAAATTTTTTAAATTTTACCTTTTTTTAATAGCAATTTTATTTATACATCCTTTCAAATTTGATTGTTAGGTTCATCATATGTATGTTATAGTGCATATAAAGGATTATTAAGTTTTTCTGGTTGCATTGTATTGGTGTTTTAATGATGAAGTTAATATGTTGTATTGTTGCTTTTTGTTATTTGATAATGTTCTAGGCTTCTACACTTCAAATAGCCAATTCTTAGCAAAATGGTACTTTCACAATGATTCATAATTCTTTTTGTGTGTGTCTATTTTGGAAATTTTACGCCCACATCAGTGTTAGGGGCTCCCTATCCCAAGTTGTGCCTATAGTCAAGAATTTTCTAAATCGGACCCTGCCGGCATTGGCAAAAAGCAAGAACAGTTACAGATGTTTCTTAACCCCTTCCTTCTCGTCAAAATTACGGGGTGACATTTCGCCTTCTATTTCTCGTGCCCGCGATATTTCCGGGCTGGAGTGTTTAAAAGTAACGCATCAAAAAGATTAAAACAATCCATTTCATTTACCCTGAACATTTTTTATTTCTTATTTTACATACCAGATGGCAGCACCATGGATGGTTTTTTAAAAATAGATTGACAGATCGAGAAATAAACGGAATCCTCCGGAAAAAAATAGGCACTTTTATTACCGTTTTCTTGAAAATTATGCGATTGTTAAGGGGTTAAGATTAAAGCTTTCGATAAATCCTTATTAAGTATATTCATTTTAACCTATATATTTATACTTATTGATTTACTGTTTCCTAAGCTCTTTTTATAACCAAAGTGAACTTCTTAATTACTATCTGTATTACAAGCTTACAAGAAAATTAGACGTTTCCAAGTCAACAAATCACTAAAACATCTCATCATCTATAGAATTACGACACAAAATTCAACATGAAAACAACACATAATGTGGAATGCAAACGTGCCTATAAAAAATGTTCTCCTCTATACTGGTTATTCAAAATAAGGCCAATAGTTGAGAAAAGACAATAGTTAAACTAAACTTCATGCTTGCATAATATTCTGGAATAATGCTTCGCAAAATCAGACTTATAAATCATTTAATAAATTTATAATTTAAAGTAGAGTGCATGTTTACACCATCGTGTATATGCCCTTTTATTATCGACGAAATTACAGAGGCAATCAAACCAACATGTATCTTAAGTACTTCGCATCAAATCGACGAAGTTCGAACAAAGTAATGAAACTCCATGTATGCAATAGTATAATTTTCTGAAATTCAATCTCTAAAATGTCTGAAAATCGCAGAACGGTGTGTCTGCTAAAATTTCAGTTGTCTGTTACAATCAGGGACAGTATTAATTACCTCTCTCTACTTATCTCTAAGCATTGCAGATTGGAAATGCTTAAATCCAGAGCAATCTAATTCCAACTTGCGGACAATCGAAGGCCGTTCAATTTTCAACATCCCTCTGCTATCGGGGCTCTGAGCCAATTTACGCAATCTGGTCTGAATCTTTCAAAAGCATCACTTTGCAATTCGCGAGATATAATCCCACACTTCGAGAGTATCGAAAATACAAGAGGTTTGATTGGTAATTGAACTTCGCTAACAATTACAGGGTATTCTCGAGCACTTCTACCGAAAATGTATTTTGTCCAGCAATATCACTCCGGAGAGTATAACTTGGTATGGGAAAACTATGTAATCCCATAGGGCTCTGAAATTTATGTTTGCTGTTACGGCTAGAAGTTAGTTTTAAACGTTTTCCAAACATCGATGGGGAAAGAGCTTAAATAATGCAAGAAAATTTTATTAAATCGAAACAAAATTGCAAATCTAATAGAAAATAGAAACATATTTCTAAAATCATTTATTTGTGCTTTTTGTTCACTAGAAACAAAATTGTGATTTTAAAGGGATCTATATAAATTTAACCAATTTTAATAAATCCAAGTACACTGGAAGACTGCATTTCGTCATTCACCAGTAAACACCTACAAAAAATTCCAAATTTGGAATTATTTTCCCTCCATTGTATTTATCGGCTATGTATTGCCGAAGAACCCATAACCTCGGGGGAACTATGGTACAAGTCTACCTGGTGCGCTAGAGGTGTATATATTATCAAATGGCTCTGCCCATAAGTGTGTGCTCCGTGCAATTTTTTCTAAGCATAAGAGTAAAAGGAATTTATAATTAGTTTTAAAAACTTACGGAGGTGAAAGAAACAACTGCTTGAATGAGAAAATTCAAAAAGTAGACAGCAATCCGAGGCACAGAGCCGAGTTTAACAAGTTAAAATAATTTTTCATTGAGTTCAATGAATCTGGAATAACAGATAGAACATGTGTCTCTTTCTATTCATTTTTCATTGTTTCTCTACAATATTCGTTCTGTTTCAAAACTATTTCATAAAGGGCTGCATTTTATTGCCTCTCCAATGTAAGACTCAGTTTATTGCAACCTAAGCCAAACATGCTAATACAGGGGGAAAACTCCTATAGGAGATTTCAATTTCTCCTGGATATCATTTCTCTTGCAGATAATTTAATATAAAATTCCATTTGAACTGTATCGAACATTTGAACTTTTAAAAGTTAAAATTATTACTCATTATTAAAGTAAACATAAAATTTATTATAATTTTTTTAAATCTTAAATATTTATATTTATGTGAATTCCCGTAAAATCAATTTTAAAACATGAATCATAGTAAAAAAATATTTTCATTAAAATTAAAAACGCATTGTAAAACAAGTAAAACATAACACAATAATATAGTAATTGCAGACAAATATATCTTTCATCAGATAGATAATCAGATAAAGCTAACTGAAGAAGAGAATGGATGTTAAACAGTAATGCATTTTTTTTTACGTTTTGGTTTCCAAAATTCTTCTCAGTTACATAAAAAAAAATTACTCAAGGGATTTCAACACACAATGAAGAGCAAATAAGTGGTTTGTTGATTGGTTGAGAGCGACATGGTCAGCTTTTGCTAGACGAGGGATAATTAGACCGGGAACTTCTGCTTAAAGCCAATTCCAATCGAATACAAACATCCATGTCAACAGTGGGACTCTAGACCATAGTCTCGGATACCGACTACCAGCTCTAGCCATTCGGCTATCGTCCGATTGAAGAGCGAATAAATGGGAAAAGTTGTATATAAGTTGTATCTAAGGTATTTGTAGTTTCCTGTACTTTAACTCCTTATTCTTTTTTTTAAAAATATGATAGCAGAAGTTAATGAGGATTATGTCGCCCAGTGGCTAAGTGGTTAAGGCATCAGCCTACACGCCGGGGGTGCGGGTTCGATTCCCGCATAAGACTCTGCTGTATTCTGGGGAACCGGTCAGTGTTCCGCCTGCAAATGGGGCCCCGTCTAGAAAGGGGAGCTGCAAACCATCGTCCATCGCCGGTGTCATCGTTTGTTAATAAAAATCTTCTGTGATTGTATCATTTGTCTGTTTCTATTTCCTTGTATTTCATATGTACACCGGACTGGGGTGTGATGTCGTCATCCCCCAGGGACATTAGCAAAAAAAAAAAAAAATGAGGAATAAAGAAGTTCCAAAGCATACATTTTCTAGTTTTTAATTTTAAAGCATAGAAAAATCCATAATTTTGATTTTCAGTGTGCTGGAAATTTTATAGAAAATCTAAGGTATGTATATTTATTTTTATATTATTAAAAAAATGAAAATTAGGAAATTTATTAGTTGTATGCACATCTTCAAAATTCCATTGAAGTAAATATTATGGGATTTTTTTTAAATATGAAAACACTGATGAAACAAAATAGCCAGCTTTGTCTATTCAATGTATAATGATAAAGCACTGGAAATTTAATGCATATCAGTCGCCCAAAATTTTTACTTAATTACTATTTTTTTTAAACAGTCGATAAATAAATAGTAAAAATGAAATTTGCGTAAAATTTTTATGGGAACACTAACCATGAAAACATTCTTAATACCTGCAGGATAAATTTAACAAAAAATTTAAAAAGTGATCAAGTTCATAATGAAATTTTTAACAACAGAAATTGTCAAATGTTATAGAAGATGTATTCATAAAATAAGCTGTTCTTTTAGATACAGAAACTGTAATTTTCATTTATATATTATTACTATTATAAAATTTTTGTATCTAAGATTCTGATACTTTAAGCAAATTAGAATACTGTAGTTTTGTTAAAATCTTAACAAAGCTACAATTCAGTGGCAATATCCAAGTGTAATTTTTATCTCGTGAATTATCTGCACAAATGATAAATTCACACTACTAAAGTGATATATCTCATAGTATTTATATTAATTTTTTTATCCTGCATACCCCAGTAGTGCTGCTAGGGTAAATTTAAAGTTACGTTCACTGGTTTTATTTCAAAATGTTTTGTACTATTACACAACAAACCTGAAAGATTCAAAGCCGGTGAGAACTACATCAATTAAACATTAATTCTATTCGACTTTGCGCAGGTGCAATGAAAATCTGGAACACCTGACATAATCTGTTGCTTTTAAAAAATGCTTACTTGTGTTTCGGATAAGAACCTACTGGAAAGTAAGGCCTCGCTGATAAATTGTCATAATACTGGGAAATGACAACTGCATTTAAGATATGTTTGGCCTGTAATTATATACATTGCTTCCAATTAAATCATATTCCCAAGTAGTTTCACTGATCTACGTATCAACATGTCATCATTTGGGAGAGACAGTAATAACACTTGGATATGCCACTGAATTTGAAAGGATTTGTTCAAATGTGATTGAATTGGATAGTCATATTAAATAAGCTTAATATTTTACGAGGCATTAATGAGCATATCGATAATTATTGTAAAATCATAAGCTTGAGCTTTCAAATCTATTTTAGTCAGTGAACATTTATTATCTCACGACTGGGATTACGTCTCTAATATAATAACTCTCCAGCCGATAATCCATTCACACATTACAATATAAGATTCGCAAACGCACTATTAATTTATTGTGTATATTTGTATACAAGTACTCGTATACAGGTTGATATTATAAGTCACAGAAAAAGTAAATATTTAATAATTCGAAAAATATAGTCAGTAGCGGTTTTCCCGAAAATGCACTGAAAGACATGCGATTTTTTATCATAAAGAAAAATTTCATTGCCAGAATAGGTACATTTGTCACCAACAGGTGGCGCTTCAGTTAGGCCGGTAACTTTTACAGTAACGCAGCATAGTTTGCAACGCAACTAGGATTACAAATGTTCTATGTGACGGCCGTCATTCATGAGACTGGCCATCAGACATTGACAAGACACTATGCACAACATCAAAGATGTTTCAGCTGTAATTTCTGTCACATGATGGTGAAAATCTTCTTTCAACATGACCAAGGAAGTCAACCAACCTCTGTACACCTGTGACTTCAAGTAGGCTCATAACCAAAAGTCACAAGGTGTAAGGTTTGGGGATCTTTGTGACTAATCGTGCGGGAAAAAAACAATTGAGGCCGCTGTCATCGCTAAATGTCGATCGTAGCACGTGCTGGACAGGATCTATGATGTGTGAAGACGCTCCAACCTGCATGAATGTAACACTAGGTGATCATGCCTTTTTTGCAAGGAGGGAATCATGCGGTTTCTTACAAGAGGGGCATAACGCTCTCCTGCGACAGGAAAATTTCGAATGGTACCGGCCGCAGGTTTGTTTAAATAGCGACAGGCAGCAACTCTGTGACCCCTACAGCACCACCTATCGGTGAAAATGAAATTTTTCTGGCAATAAAATTTTTCGTTAAAAAAAATCTCATGTATTTCTGTGCATTACAGTAAAAACCGCATCGTGCTACTCTCTATACATATTATTATGTTACTGCTCTTTCAATGGGGAAAAACGAGATCCATCTTGTGATTAAAACAAAAGGGTGGCAGAAATTAAATTCGGATTTGATAAATATTATGGTGAGTCTGTAACTTAACTTAAAATGATTTATAAATGGTTTGCTTCTTTTTGGCCGAAGAAGCACAAACGATGTTTAACATTCTGGTCGTTGTTATATGGTCACTAGGCCGAAAGACCACGGAGATTTTACAGAACAATAAATAAATTTTTTTTAAAGTCATTTTCATTGTTTTATAGACGTATTAAATGACACGTAATAAAGGTGGGAACAAAAAATTTAAATATAAAAATACTATATTCAAATGATTTTCATTTACTTATGTATCATCTTCAGATAGCAGTGCATCCTCAGTGGACAGATCCAAATGCACATTCATAAAAATTATCACAAAATAAATTATTGTGTCTATTCATTCTACAAGAGCAAATAATCTCATAAACAGTTCAAGATTACTTATCTAGTTTCAGGATGAAAGCCCAATTCTTATACACAGACAATTGTTATAAAAGATATATTGTTATATACGCACTATTTACATTAATATAAATAAGTGGGTTTGAGAGACATTAAAAGAAATGTATTGAAAACTCACCTGTGAAATTTAAATTTCATCTTTTCTTTTTCTACATATCCTCCTCCCCCTCGGTCTCCCAGTAACACCTACATTGTGAGTGTAATAGCAGGCGTGTTTCTCAAAAGCCTTAGCTTAAAGAGAAAAGCTTCTGAATGATACACAGCTCATAAACACACAAAAATAACTTTAGTTCGACTGCTTAAGAAAATGCATAAACAGGGGATTAATCTTACTTAATTTTGTGTTTTCCTCTGATGAGTTTAGCACTCTTATTTTAAAATTAAAATTGTTTAGCTTTAGAATCAAAATATACAGAAACACACTTTTTACTTCCTTTAGTTTATGTGCCCCCCCCCCCTCAAATAAAAGACAATACCGATAATCTTTTCTTTATCCATTTAATCATCTTAAAATTTTCAGTATCTTTATTTGTTACCTTTTCACAATACTGATGATTTTGGAACGTCATGGATTGTTTACCATTGTAAGCAAATTTTAATATATTTTCGTTCATTCAGTATTTTTTTCAGAATAGCGAGATTTTTGGAATGTTCTCTTCAATCTGGTATTCAGTAAATACGCATGTCTAATTTACATTCAACGAAAACTTTAAGGTTTTAGAATGTAAGGTGTCTATATCGAAAAAATATTTATATGCATAGATGCATAGGAAAATTTTAATTCTATTTTGTTCTTACAATCTTTTTCCAAATGTCTAGATTTTTGGAATGTTTGCTTCATACTGGTCTTAGGTATATGCGTACGTCTAATTTATGAGAGAAGAAATCTTGAGCGTCTTCGAAATTAAAGTGCACATATCAGAGCAAATATTTATGTTTAAATGTACAAATTAATTTTTAAAGGATTTTTGTTCATAAACATATTTTAGAAATTCTAGACGTTTGAAATTTTTGCTTCATTCTGTAAATATTCCCATCTAATTTACTTGCGAGGAAATATCGAAGGTTTCCGAAATAAAATTTCCATATCGAAGCAATGTATATGCATAAATAAAAAAATAAAAAAGGGCATGGTAGCCCAGTTGGCATGAGCAGCGGGCCAGTGATCTGAACGTCCCTGGTTCGATGCTCGTCGATGCAAATCTACCGCCGTGTTTACTAATGGTGGCCGGGGCACGTAAAATAGGGCGTGGCTACAATGTCTTCCAAGTTCTCAAATTTACTTCTGGAGGTGCGGGGTCAAATATTCCGGTCTCGTCACTTGACTTGGTTCAAAATAACGGGACCGGTCATTTAGCCAAGTCGGACTCCGACCCTTGTGGTGTTAATTCAAAACAGGAGCCGCACCTTCATCGCCCATAGCCTTCGGGACTTGATCTAATGTTACTGTCGTGCAAGAAGCATAAGCAACAACAACAACATCAAAAAGATAAAAGAAAAATTATGCTTATAAAGAAGTAAAGTAATTCCACTTTATATATATATATATATATATATATATATATATATATATATAACAACTTTATATATTTAGTACATCCCTATAAAAGTTGTAAAATGTAAAAAAAAAAATATTATCATCTCTTATCTCTCTATATAAGTTCCGTAACTGACTGATTGACATATAACGCACAGACCAAACCGCTGGACCTAAAGTGTTTAAATTTTCCATGGTGATTCTTCTTATAGTGTAGAGGTGCACTAAGAGAGAATTCTGAAAAATTCTTCTTAGATTTTTTTAAATTAAATTTTTAAGCTATTTTTGTAACATTCTTTAAAGTTTTCATCTAAAATAATAATTCGAGGGTTATAAAATTTATATCACGAGAAAGATCCTAAAAATTCCTTTAAAATGAAATCTTTTTTCAAATCTTTACCTACATTTACTGATTGTTGGTGAATTTTTAAAGATTATTTTTTAGATTTCAATTTATTAAATTCTGATCACGTGGGTCCTTTTCTTTTTGTGATACTTTAAACTAATTTTGCGTCACGTGCATAACAACTAAATAGACAAAAAAAAAATTTTCTTGCTAATGCTGCTGATGATTGGACATTTTCCAAAAATATATTAAAATGCAGTAAAAGAAATGTTCCTCAAACTGTACTATATTAACTGTACTATATTTTTTAGTATGTTCTATTAGATTTAATTTGAATATTTTCTTCTACATTATTTTGTTTATAAAAATATCCGTTTCGATTTTTCTATAAATATATTTTTTCGTATTTTTACATCAATTGCATACATTGATTGTTGTGTCTATTATAAATATATGTATATTTTTTGGCATTAATTGCATACATTTACAGTTGTATTTAATTTGAATGTACTCCGTAGCGAAGTACAGGTTTTCAGCTAGTTGTTTATAATTTTTTTTTTAAATGAAGACCAAACTTAAATTGCGTTCAAGAATCGAAGGTCAAAACTTTTTTCCATAGTTGTTCAATTTTTCTTCATTCTGTCAAACTCTATCTAAAAAGAATAGTCATTGATACATTTGCTTAATGAAGATAATTCAATTTACCCCATTAGGGTACATAGGAGGGGGGAGAACCGAAATTTGACACATTTGCACATTGCCCTCGATTACAACACAGCAGTACATACAAATATCCGAATACCACAACATACTATAAACACTCTAATTTTAGATTAAAGGGAAACATTGCCGAACCTTCCCTTAAAAGCAGTTTAAAATGCATACTTCCAAATCTCCCCCTCTCCCCTTCGAATCTGCTTGGAGGCAATGAAAGTTCACCCATTTTCTGCCATTCCTCACTCTCAATGAAATTCTGTTAACATTTTGTTAGCGGGGATTGAGGAACTTAGCAAAATGTCACTCAAGACACTCATAGATCGCTGAGAATCTCAAATCTCGCAGATTAGAAACTGCGAGTTTACGGAAACCTCGTTAGCGATCAAACTTTGTTTCTAATTATACACGCTATTACACAGAGCCATTAAGAATGAATTTCGTAAGGGTAATTTTAGGGGAGAGTTATAGCTGTAAACAAATTATAGTATTTGAATTTATTCGTACCGTAATTATATAACTTGTCAGATTGCTTGTCATGGGATATAAAGTGATGTACATGACGTTATATGACATACTTACTCGCGTACGTGTGATTACACTTTTGTTCGTTTATAGATTTTTATTTGTTACATATGTATGCATGTGTTGTGTGATTGTGTAAATTGCTTGCAATCATTTTTATAACTTTCAACATGTGAACTTAAGTGATTAAGATTGCATTTAATTGAAAAATATTGAATTTAGTTGATTGCGCGATTAATGTCTAAGATTTTTATTGAATATATTTTAATTCAGGAAATCTGTGCGTTTGATTAAAGTTTTTTTGAAATTTTTTTATTTTTTGTGTTGATTAAAATAAATCACTTTCTAAGTTCTTTTAACTTTCGAACTATTTTGTCACAGGAGTGCTACATTAAATGTAACTAGTTGTGCTAAATAATACTAAAAATGTGAATTCAAACCTATTAAAATAAAACTTTAAAAAAAAGAACAACTCCGATGATACATGTAATCAAAGAGATTTATTAACCAATTTCAAAGATTTATCAACCGATTTGAATATAATAAAGTCACTGAGTCCTAATAACATATATTTTGATATAATTCAGTGGGGGGGAGGACCTGAGAATTGAATAGTAAATATGCAACTTAATGTAAATACATATGTTAATAATACTTTGAATAATTTTATACCCTAGCATATATTGCATTTCAAATGTCAATATTTTTGTATAAGATTGATATTTTATTACTACTAGAAGCTATCTACAAACCAACATCGCGTGAAATTTCCTGTTACCTCATCTTAATTTGTGAGATGAAGTTAAGTAAAAACAAGAAGGGAAAAAATAATATTATTATATGTTTGGATTGCACAGTTGAAAAACAGTCCACCAATCAGCTTAATCCGATCATATATAACTTTTAAAGCAAGTTGTAAAACACTATGTTCCAAACTAGGAGGAAAATAAAACCTGGCTTGGCATATATTCATTTTAATGTTTAAATTAAGGTATCTAAATATTCAAAAAATAGTTGTCAAATCTGGAAATGTAAAGGAAATTTAGAGACAATTAGATATCCGATATCTAGATTTCCATCTAACTATCAAAGTCCTTGAAATTCCATAAATGTCAATTAGCTCAAGACTACAACTCATAAATGAACCCATATAGATGTTTCTAACTTCTTTCACATTCATATCTCGTTTTCGAAGGTTTGTTGATTGGTATCAATTTTAGTATTTATATCTCTATTTATATCTATATATATATCTATATATCTATCTATCTATCTATCTATATATATATATATATATATATATATATATATATATATATATATATATATGTGTGTGTGTGTGTGTGTGTGTGTGTGTGTGTGTGTGTGTGAGTGTGTGTGTGTAAGTAAGTTGTAAGTGTAAGTAAATAAGTAACGATATCACCCCTATTCCAAATTGTGACCTAGAATTAAATCAATTGACTAACTAGTTTGTCCTTTAATGCACGCGCTGAAAGTCATGCTACTATGATTCAGGATGATTCAGAAACCACGCGATTTTGCATCGCAAGTTCGGAGTCACGGGTGTATTCGTCATAGGTGAGTTATGGCTCACATGATCAATTTAGATGTCTGATTCTAACCAATTAAAAGAACTTTAAGCACGTAGAGGCAGGGTAGCGCCCTTTTGGTATAAAAGGTGCAGCAATGGATTTTCCCGGGAAATTTTTGTCTGCTTCCTTGCTTCTCTCGCTTTCCTTCGTCTTCGTGCTTCCTTCGTCTCTTCTTTTGAAAAACCTCAATATACATGCCACCGCTGTCCGTCAACATGATGTGATGTCCGATGCCGTTATTTTTCAGTATTTGCCACTTCGTCCAACGATGTCTTATTATATCTTCTTCGATGTCTACCTTCGTGACGTGTTGATGTCTGCCTCCTCATTTTCATAGAATAAAGTGAATCCAAGGGATAATGGCTGTTTCTCTTCCATCATATGTTCTTCTATCCTCAGAGTGTTGCGACTACTACCATCAACAGAAATGTCTTCTGAGGTGCTCACGACACCTGTGTGTGAATCCCTCTCCGGTACCTTTCTGCTAAAGATATATATATATATATATATATATATATATATATATATATATATATATATATATATATATATATATATATATATATATATATATATATATATATATTATTTATTTATTCTAAAGGATATATTATTTCAGAACTGCATGAGAGGATTAAGGGGAAATTTCCCCTTTAATCTGAAAAGTTAGAAAGTTAAATCGTTGTAGAATGCTAAAAAACTGATGTTTAAAAGATGTTATAAAAATACTCGAAATATGAAGTGCACCATCTACACCAGCTTTCTTCAGTATAAATGAAAAAGGAGGTGATTTTATAAATGGACTTTTATAGAGTTGCACCGTCTCTTAAAAAATACAACATTTGTTCATACGAGACCAGCTTTCAGACCAAATCCTTAAAAACATCACACAAGATAGTGAAACACCGCACAACAAGGTATAGAAAGGCAGAAAAACATTACAATCAATACTGAACTGTAATTCTATAAGCTGTTCCGCTGTGTATTTTATACTTCTTTTTTTCGAAAATATTTTAAGTTAGATAACATTTTTACAGATATCTATGTTCGAGCTGTTAATACAGATTTATCATTTTCAATACGAGAAATTATACAAATTACAATATACATATACATAAATATAAACAGGAAAAAATTGCACATGGTTAGATATAATTAATTATATTAATTTCAGGAATGTTACCTGCTTGTGAAATTCTTTTCAAGATATTTTAACAAGCTCTTAATATCTATAAGGCTCACAAAACAAAAATGAAATGAGGCCAGTTTTTTTTTTATTTAATGCTTTTATTGAGTTTAAAAGTTTAAATCCTAGTCGACAATTTTACATACTTTCTTTATGATTACCTGTCATCATTCTTAGATTCAATTTACGACTGAAACTGAAAGTGATTACGAGCTTCCTAGATCTATGCTTACTTGCCTTTTCAATATATATATATATATATATATATATATATATATATATATATATATATATAAGATCTGATTCCATTTACCTTAATAGTAAAGTTAATTATTTTAAATATTTAGTAAAGCTTTCAATCCTAGGGAAATTCATAAAGTGGTTAAATAATTCTGTTTACCACTTGTAGGGTTCGCGTGTTTCTCAGATGCAAATTTCTGTTAGCTGGGCAGTGCAGGCCAGTCGAAGTGAGTTCGGAGCAGGTGTCTGGTCTATTTAAGGGACACACGCTGAGTTGGCAAGAGCCCAAGAAGGGAGTGGAGGTTTGTACGGTAGTACGTTACGCTATTAGTAGAAATACGAAAGAGTCGAGAAAAGTTAGATTGAAGGTGATAGCGGTATTTAACTGATAGAGCACGTATTAGTATTTAGCCTAGGTGGCTGCACGATTTCCATAGTTAATTCAGAGCCCGATGGTTACGGGTATTGCTAGTGAACGTATATTCTGCCTGAAAAGGTTCATTACGACTTTAAAGTTCAGTTTCTTAGTACCGCAAGTTGCGGTACTGTTGTGTTCTTATTTGAAGCCCCAAGTCGGTCTATGTTAGTCTACCTCTACGTAAAAAATAAAGGAATTATTTATATTTATGCCTATTACTTTATAGTGTGCCTGGACCGTTAGAGGATTCACAGGGTACATAAGAAACAGAACCATATTCACTTCACTCGTCATTAATGACAGGTCTACAAACAATACCCATAAATAATTCCCCCTGTTAGGATATGTTAGGGGTTATTTCATTTAAAATTCCTATATTTTAAAAGCTAAGAGCCTTTCGCTATCTTTTGAGATTTAAATTTATTTTAAACAAGTTAAACTCACGTTTAGGCGATGAAGACCTTTATACCGCAGTTTCAAAAGTCTCGTGATACTGTGACAACAGAAATTCATCTTTAAGAGGTCAAAAATAAAAATATTTTCCTTTAGATTCTTTTAAAAGAACTTTGAAGAGTATGCATTGAATCCTGAAGCTTTTAACTTCCCGACTGGTCTTAAGAGCTACGAGATATTGAAGGAGTTTAGGGCATAAGTTTAAATATTCTGATGATGAAATTTAACTCCCGGAAATTGATTCCTGAATTAGATTTTCTCGAAAATTTCTTTATTCTATTTAAGTAATCTTTATCGTCCGCAATGCATAACAGTTAGACCTTCAATAGTTTTGAATGTTCTCATTTCTTTTATCTGTCTACCTATTAAATTTCTCCTTTTATATATTGTCTCTTATCTTCACCACTCAAAATCAATTGTCGGATTGCAGTTGCCTGAATTACTCGCCCCAATTCCTGTAGGTCATGTTTGTTTATTTCCTTTTGTATTTGTTTCTGTCTCAAATGTCCTGCTCATTAATAAATCTTATATCCTTTACTTTTATGATTATAATTAGTTAAGGGGGCCTGGGACACAAAATTCTTTAAAATTTTTGAAAAATTGATTGCATTAAACAGTTTTCTGTTATTTTCCGCTTAAAACGACGTTTAAATTCTGTTTCTATCTTAATTAGAACAGGATATATTAATTTTTTGTTTTGCAACATTCTAATAGCAGCTAAACTTTGTTAAAACGTTGAAATGCGTTTTTCTGCATGATGGGTTTTTTCACCATTTCTCGTCTAAATTGTTATAAGTCAAGAACTGTTAAAGATAAATGTTCAAACTTGGAACATGTCTTTTTCAATTATTTTACTTTAAGTTTCATTCAGCAATTTTGAAAAAAATATTTATTTTTGAAAATAAGATTTTTTAAAAATGAGTTACATAATTTTTTTTTAAATTTTTACTCTAAATATTTTGAATTTTTTAAAAATTTTTATAAAAAGGATGTATCAGAATTAATACTTGTATATTTCTGTTTAATTAAATCAAAAAAATTTGAAATTCGACAAATAATATTTCGAGTTATAACGATTTTAAATTACCCAACTTAAAAAAAAAATAATTTAAATTTTTTTAAAACCTTTATGAAATGTTTTATGATGTGATTTTGTTTACAAATTATATGGTTAACCAACACGAAAAAACTCTAATTTTTTACTCAATAAATAAAAAAATGTGTCCCGGACACCCTTAAAAATGAGTCCTTCACGATCCATGGGAAGAAAGGGGGCTTCTAGAATTTTATGTTTTTAAAGTCAAATTTTATATGAGATAGATTATGCAACATATTGTTCATCATATTTGGAGTTTCTTATATTTTACAATCGTATGCTACAATCCCGTCGCATGATGGGTTATAGGTTATCGACTCGTAACCAACTGCTGCCACTTTACAAATTGTTGTGGATTTTAACAGCTCTCACGTGCCATATCCCTCATAGTTAAGCTTAATTGCCCTTATACTTATTTGTGCTATTATATTTGATGACGCCAAATATATTGCACCTCCGTCAGATAAATTTACTGTAAAACTGCCTCTTGACACTTTGTCAATATATTTGTCTAACATTCCTCTAACGTAAACGCCTCGTTAACTAATCCATTGTGGTGGGACGATTAAGGTTGATGTTACAGATAAAATTCTTCCTTAATTCTCGTTGAAAGATTAAGGGTGACATGTTGCAAGTGTCCGCTGTTGTGAAGAAATGAAAGTTGCTAGATACTGTGAATGTGAGATTTCGAATTTCTCGAAAATATCATTTTGTGGTATTCAGGAAAAAAGTTAATTATTAAAACTTCTTGCGCAGTGCTCTAGATTGTTTTTCAATGATGCTTTTCAAATCACCCAAAATTTCTACATCACTTCTTTAAAGGATCCTCCTCTTTCAAACGCTGTTAACCGACCACGGCTTTTTTCAACTTTTAGAGTATGTGATAGAATAGAGTAATGCTTTCGAATATGTGAGTTTCAATAGAAAATTTCAGGAAGCAATAATCAATTTTAAGAAAGTAAATTATTTTTATTAAATAAAATTTATTTAGTAAATGTATAAAATCCATACAGTGGGTTTTCGATATTAATAAAGAGATTCAATAGTTAATATGAATGAAAAATTCAACCTTCGTACATGGAGAAATATTACAATAACCAACGATATGGAAGAATTTGTACTTTTAACATCGAACAACAAGTAAATTAACAAATTCACTGAAGAAAATATAAAGGTTATAATAATTTTTGTCATCAGGTAATAATCAAATCTTAACTAACTCCAAATAACTAATACAAAAATTAACTCCGATCTCTAAGGCATGCAATATATTTTAAGACATGGTATTTTATTTTGAGATTTACATATATATATATATATATATATATATATATATATATATATATATATATATATTAATAAAATGATGCAACTATTAATTTATGCTGTTCAGTCCCAAAATGAATATAATTAATTGAAAATATTTGCAACCCGACTTAAATTACTTTAAATAAAATTGAAAAATTATCAATTTGATAATAATGAACTGAAGAAAAAAAATTAAAATAAAATTTTAAGTCATTGACTGAAAATTTCTTTACTTTAATTATTATAATTAGGTGAAACTATATATATATATATATATATATATATATATATATATATATAATAAATTGAAATCAAGATTTGTGTCAAAGTTATTAGCAGATTTCAATTAATGTTCTATAACTAATTAATATAAATGCATTTTACGTAATTAAACGCAATTATTTTTGGAGATGACTGAAAAATCATGTGCAAAGGTAAGTTAAAACCTTTTCATTTTTAAATAATTCTTGATATCCCTTTTCTTGTATTTCCTTATAATGCTCTTTAATTCGAAAACACATATTTTCAAACAATGATACTTAGAGGCACAACAAACTAAATTTCTTTGTTGACAATTTGTGGCAATGAAAAACAACTTATCAGGCACTGAATCATTAAGAAAAGGATAAACATCAAAAGGAAAAGGTGGCGGTTCAACTCACATAATAGGATGAATTTTTTATTATGAAAGGATCCATTATTTTCGTAACATAAGCTTACAGCAGTTTACATATTCTTAGATTCAGATATCATAAAGAAGTCATATTAATTATATTTCTGAATCACAATAACACCTGTCTCTAAAATGAGATCATTACTACAAGTTATATCTTTAAACAATATGCTGTCTGTTTCTAGAATTTCAACGGTATGTTAAAGTTCAAGAACTCCACTTGATACTCTGACATCATCCTGTCCCGAAATGATTAAATTCAATACTCTCTTGTATTGAGCTGGTGCACTTGAGCTTCCAATACCCTATTTCTATCCCTCTTTCCTAAACTGTCTACGAGTAATAATTCTATGAAAGTTTCGTAAAGTGTCGCTTCACCAATCACGAAATGTCAGGGATTATCACTTATGAGATCCTGAGTTTCTCATACCTAAATTTTGAATCCAATTATGCAGAACATTCGCCAAAATATCCTCTGTCTACGCAGGGATCTTACACAGTGAAATATTTGATGTATTTGTATTATCAAATGCACCTTTATGCGTATGGAGTTTCAATTTAAGAATGTACAGAAATTAGATACAAAAAAGTATGAAACTTTTTAATATATGCGATGCAATATCTATTAGTACATTCGAATCAAAATGGCTACAGTAGCGAGCGACGAAAAATCCAGCTACCGTAGAAGTATTTCTATGTATCCACGTCACTGGTTTTGAAGTTATAAATAAGTAAAGAAATGTATTTATTACAAATGTCCGGAAGATTGGTTATGACGCCAATCGTTCTCAGTAAAGATGCTAGCCATTCATTTAAGGGGGCACCGTATAGGTGGCCAACATTACCCCCTACCACACGGTCCCGTAATTTAGAACCGAGTCAAGTGACGAGACTAGAACACTTGACCCTGTACCTCCAGAGATAAATTTGAGAACTTGGAGGACATTTTACGTGCAGCGACAGATTTTACGTGCAATGGCCACCAGTAGACTTGGTAAAGAAATGTTAGGCAACCCTTCGAGAGCTGGCATCTACCCAAAGAACAACCGTAATCAGAAAAAAAATCTGGAAGCTCAGAGAAAATGGTCTGTATACCAAACTAACTGGGGTTACCTGAAAAACGTTGTGTACCCTGAGAAGTTATAGGACCTACGTCATTTATTGGACAGATTGACTACTTCAATAGCGACTGCTCCTGCTATGATCAAGCGTATCTGGATGGAGATCGACTATCGACTCTATGTGTACCGAGCAACTAGGAGTGCTCATATCGAAACCTACTAGGTAATGTCCAAAATTTGATCTGTCTCTTTATCCTTTGGTGAAAACATAAATACCGCGAGTTTTATAATATGGTTCTTTATTTCACGTTGCAATCACCGGCATCTTTTTCGATGGCCCTGTATAATGATACTTATTGAAACCTTATAATGGGCACTTTCTGGGTTCTGTCAATTCAGAATTGGCAATGAATATATTACGTTGCATCGGAGGGTTATATATACTCGCAATATATATATATATATATAACTCTCCTATGTCAGGTGGTCGAAGATTTTCATCAATCTGAAGTTTAGCGAACCTTGTACATCAGACATGTTTCTAAGTGTCACTTAGGTAACAAGAGATTTTCTAACTATTGCTTTCAGTTTCCTTTTACATGGTGATATTAAACTGAAAAAAATTATATATGATTGTCGTGATGCCTGTCCGAGATTTATTTAATTGGGCGGGAATTTGTACATTAAACGGTTAGTACTTTTTGTATTTTGATAAAGGGGTAGTTGGGTGCGTTGTGTAAAAATATTTTTTTGAATTCAACCCTAAATTTTGGCCATTAAATTAGCATACGAACAAATCATGACTTTGGCAACATAAAAAATAAATTCTCAAAAACAAACTAAAAGAAGAAAACTGATTCAAATTTTAAATAACAAAAAAAACTTATTTATTTACAATTTATAATATTTACACACTCTTATCCTAAAAAACAATATTATACTTATAAAACAGTTTACTAATTAGCACAACTCTTTGTGTTTAAGATAAACAGATGCTTACTCAATATGCTTTGTTAGATTTAGGGAGCGTAACCAAATAACCTAACTTATATAAACTCCTTCTAAAATTATACTTATCAACTACTATTTAGCGCACTATCAAAACTCAATTAACAAATGGGATATGAACTGATCAAAGATTTGATTTAGACTCACTCTTTTGTGATGATAGCTGGACCAGGACTCGGGCTCGTAATCACCTCTCAGGCAAGGGGCTCTTGGATTCTGCTCCGGCTAATTGATTTGTGACTTCTGTTCGCACTTGGTTCTCAACAAAGTCTCTTTTTCAACAGGATGACTCAGCGAAAATCGTCTCAAATTTTGGTCACCACTGGTTTATTTTCAACTGGCTTTCTCTACAGGGTCTGCACGGCAATAAAGATCTCTCCACTAAAATATACACCTGGAAGGCTCGACAGGTCTATGGATTTAAGAAGGCTTGTCTATGAAAAGGACTCAAGAGAGATCTGGAAGGATCGACAGGTCCTCACGGCAATTTAAGAAATATCTTTTTGAGAATATTGTTGCTAGACACCTGGAAGGGTCACAGGGTCTGCCAGCAAATCTCCGCGAGAGTGCCAGAGAGTCTCTTCTCAATAAGAGCGTCTAAAAATCTCTTCTCCTTCTTCTTATATAATTTATTTTTTTTCATCTTCTCATTTCCTTGCCTACGCCTCCTCATATAACATCCAGCCAATCCGGAAAACTTGAATCTTTTCATTCGCTTGGGTTAAGCATTTATTTTCTTATTGGCTTCTTTCTCCATTCGTAACCTTCCCCATTGCATCCTCATCTCGAACCCCCACGTAGTCTCACATGATCTTCGTATTTCAATATGAGTCCCGCCTGTCATAAATACTTTTACAAAGGATCTTTGTAGCGTAACGTCACTCCTGGTGCCAGCCATCTCTATCTGGTCTATAATCTTCAGATCCCATCTGCACATAGCCCTCACAAACCGCACTTCAATAGACTATGTCATAAAAATACCGCTCTACTCTGTAATTAAATTTACAAAGACGGCTGCCCCTCTTTCTCATGAAATACTATGGCGCAAGCATTTGATCATTTAAAAACTTCTCCAAATATCTTATTTTATTTTTTTTCATTCGAAGGCGCATCTTACAATGATGTAGGAGGACTTGATCTGAATATATCATCAAATTTATGGAAAACTATTACATAGAGACTCAATAGGTTTTAGAATTGCATCGGTTTTTGCTTATGTGTCGTGCTTACATAAGATTATGGGTGCTGAGGCAGTTAAATATATTCATATTCTATGAAGAAAATTCTGATTAGTGTATTTGAAATAATTGAGAATAATACTAGAGCGAGGTATCTCGCCTAAGGTGAAGTCTCAGTTTTGATACAAACTTCCAGGCTTGTGGCGAAGTAATCGGAAAATTGTGCAAGGAAGCGATTTACTTTCGAAATGTGGGTAAAGAATATTTTAGACTCTGGAACCCAAAATTAAAATTTTATGATAAAAAATACTGAAGTAAACTATAAACTTTGAGTAAATAATCCTTTCGGAAAATCGGAAAAAAATGATAAATAGCAGTCATAAACTGGACACATATTTTATTACTTCCAGCACTGTTAGAAGTAAACGAAATCCATAAATTCTGATATTAAATAAGAACTGTACAACTTTACAAATCCTTGCTTTGAAGTGGAAACAACTTCAACTAGAAAATGCATCAAATGATCACGAAAATGTATGATAAGTGATAAAACTTGGTTATATTCTCTAAAATTATCCAACAGTAAATTTTAAATCCGAAATTTACGATACTGAGTTTGTACAATAAATTTAATTTATACTTCAAGATATTTATTTTATTAATAAGTAAACATTACTATGAAGTATATAGAATGGAATCTGTTGAATTTGATTGCTGATGAAATAGCGTTTGATAGAAAATTATTTTCTTTCAATTAAATAAATGAAGAATAATTGCGGTCGTATAATGTTTTGACTGTATACCAGGAAACAATATATGCTGGAATACTTCTGTTATGAGCTTATTTTAATAACTTCAGAAGTATGAAAAACAGTAATATTGTACATTTATTTTCATTTTATGAAGTTTCCATATACATGAATGGAAATTATGATCAGTCATAGAAAAATGCGTGGCCTTAAATTCAAAAGAACGTAAATTGTATAAAAAATATGAATGGAAAGTATTATATCACACGTTCATTCATGATTATTTAATGCATATCTAACTAAATTATGCATATAACTCAAAATGATCCTAGATATCTGAAGCCAATTAATAACAAATTTCAGCACTACCTATTTAAGGGAACACAATCTTGGAAACGTTTCTTAGTGCGGGAATTTCAAATTTCTCAACCGGTCGTAACCCTTCTTGAGCATTACTAACTCATGCGTAAATGTTCAACTCACACAATTCCAATTTCAAAATGTCTAAATTCAATACAATCTTGATTCAGCCTCAAGCAATCGAACTCCATTCACCTAAGCAATTTCTGCGCGATGTCCCGAAACTTTTGCAAAGTATCACGTCGCCAGATAGCCCGATGTAATTCACACGGGCTTCCAGCTTTATTAGAAGGCCTTGCTTCTCGTAATTAAATTTTGTTTCCTATTATACTGAATTACGTGAACAGCACAGTTTAAATGCATTTGGTGGTATTATTTTAGGGAAGAAAATGACCACGAAATTTCAGATCTACACCTTATCGAATCTCAGACATAGAAAGGGATCTAGTTTCAGTGTTGCAACTGGATGTTGGTTAGACTGGATAACTACAAATGATACTTGAAAGATAGGTTAATATAACTATGGGTGTATGTAGATTGGTCTAATATTTTATTTGATTAGTTACGTTTTCATATACCATGGATTTATGGATCTTATGTTTAGATGGATCTATTTATCCATCTAAACATAATTATTTGTATATTAATGAATATATCTAATTTTTTCTCAGTTCGAATAAAAAATATGAATGTACATGTCTCTGAGCTCTGATTAGACAAAACTTTTTATTTGAGATTTCACTGTTATTAAAGATAATTATATATTCAGGTTATGAAATAGGGCCATTCTTTTGTGCTTTTTAAATATTTATCAATTTCTTATACTTAAAAAAAATAATTATATGCCTAGACAATCAAAACTCCCCCTTTTCGATTGCTGATAGAGACATTTTCAAGTTTTGACATGATTATCAGTAATGATTGTAACAGTCTACAATGTTTAAAAGCCTACTTGAAAGACCTTTGATCTCTGATCGAATTCGAATTGTAGTCCATTTGATCCTGTACAAGCGTAATGAGTTGTATACAGCATTAGCTATGACATTATCTTCACTAATTAACTGTTCAATGTTGCTTTATTACTACTAGTAATAGCAGGACTAGAAATAGTAACAATAGTTCTCAGTAGTAGCATACGGGGTTAAGGAGGTTTGTCAGCAGAATTTTTAGCTTTAAATGGTATAACTAGTTTTCGATGGCAATTTCTTTTTCTCTAGCCATCATAAAACTGAAGAAAAAATTTTACTGTCCGCATTTCTTTTTCTCAGACTAAAATATAAAAAAATATTTCAATAAAGAATACTTTTGAGGATTTCGATGCACAATCAAACGAAATATACAGAGAATTTGCAAATTGTGGAGGTAAAAAGAATAGTTTAATTATATACTATATGATTGGTGGGGGAAGATAGATATAGTATGGGGTGTGGTTAATACATTGCAAGAATTAAATTTGAATTCGTTGTGACCTTAATGATTGAAAACAACTCTAGTTTGAAATGATAGATTAATTTATTGATTAAACACAAATAATATTATACAATACACTCCTACTATATATATCATAACTCATCTACACATATCACTTACAAATTCATTACTCTACTACGTTAATTATCAACGACACTCAACACATACATTTAACTCATTCAATTATTATAACATCATCTTATATAAATATCACTCATATTAACCTGGCTCAATTTACTGACATGATGGCAATTCTACTCATATATATATATATATATATATATATATATATATATATATATATATATGTGTGTGTGTTAATTCAATCGCGCCCTACCAGTTTAATTCTTATTATCAACTCTTCTTAATTTTGTAAAGCAGTGATTATGCATATAAATATGAGGAAAGGGGGAAGTACTGTACGTTCGTTGCTGATGCGATATTGTAGTGGCGTTGTTCCTTCGTCTGGGAATGGCATAGTCTTGTGGCACTAGGATTATTCGTAGAAACATTCACTGGTATTGTTCATAGACGAAATCACTAGTTCGGTGTCGAACGAATACTCTTCTGCTGGCAGGTCATACAGGACCGGGAACGTATCTTGCATCTGGCGTCATCATCACTTCATGGCGGAACTCCGTTGCATCATGGTTTCTTCAACAATTGCCGGTTTTTGGGCTTCAATGGCAGTACGTTACTTTTAAACCATACTGCTGCCACTTATCTATCAGCTCACTTCTGCTCATATGAATCTACATCTATCGATACTCGACATGTTTTTCTAAGCAACCTCTTCGTCTATCAGCCAACTAAACTTGTTGCTTATCTCTGTCAATTCTGATATTTCATCTCCATATCTTTCTCATTCTAACTCTCGGGCACCTCCTCCAATGCTTTCCTATTGGCTATACTGTCTCTTCCCTTTTACCATATGATTGGCTTGCGGTTTACCTTAATATTTACTCCGTCCATTGGGCTTCGTGGGCTTATCTATCGTTGTGACCCCACTCTCATCGTTCCACTGATCTGGACCCTTTTACAACCTGGCCCGGGGCTAAAGACTTTTGTGTCTGGGCTCCCTTTTTATTACGGCCATAACTTTGCTCTCCTTTTTTAACCTTTTCTTCTTGCTCTCTACTCAAACCGCCTTTTTGCATATTTATTTCATGTACATCTGTTTGTAAGTGCCTCTCCCTTCTTTATCTCCTGTTATCTTTATAGCCCTCTTTACAATTGGCGTTTCTTAGCCTTCCCACATTTTGCTCTCGTTTCCCCCCAATTAGTTTATTATTTTCACATCCTTCTTCCCATTTCTAATTCCGCGGACACAATGTCGTTGTACTCTACGACAAAAATACACACAGGTCGAACATTTTACAAAGAAGCGTTCTATTTTAAGATGTGAGGTGCCTTTTAAAAGCAAAGATATTTGACAAACTAATCACTTATTTTTAATCATAAGTAGTTATAAAATCCATTTATTCTGAAATATGAAAGTTTCAATCAGAAATACTGTGAGTTTAAAACCCGTTCTTCTTTATAAATATGATCCTAAATTTTTTCTAGCTTTAAGATAAATTTTTAATTGTTTTAAATTTCAACCATTGTGTTTTTCCTTGCTATATAATTGCGGACATCATATCACCAGAACAGTTGGCTCGAATACCATGAAATGTTATACACATTCAATATGAACATGTACAATTAAAATTGCTAAATATCATGCTATTCCTACAATAAAAATTTTAATTACAGTAAAATTTATCAATTTTTTTTTAAATTTTCAAATAAAAAAAGACAAGTTTTTTTCTATGAAGAACCAAGAATTTTGATTTCAAAGTTGATAATTTTGAAAGTATATTATATATCTTGATTTTTTGTGTAAATGTGTATATTCATTAATATACAAATGCAAGTCTGCGAGCAATAGCATAGAATTGAAAAAAAACAATGGTTGACATTTTAAACAATTAACTTCTTTTCAAGCTAGAAAAAATTTAGAGCCGTATTTATAAAAGAGAAACAGTTTTTAACTCACAATAAAATTTTCATATTTCTGAATAAAGGATTTTCATAACAATAGATAATTGAAAATAGGGATATGTTTGTCTAATGTCTTGGATTTTAAAATGTTTCAGACCCTTTAACTTAACAAATAATAAAAAATGGAAATTGGATAAATGACTTCGGAACCAAATGATGTCCTATTTAGTACACCAAAAAAATATTTAAAAAAAAAGATGGGATAACCTAATAAGGATCCTCCCCGAGGACAAGATAAGTGGAGAAAAATGATTGGTGAGCCTAATAATATGACCCCACGAATAAACAGGTGAAAGAATGAAAAGAATATAAGACAAATAATCTAGCTGCTGTAATATAACAAAAATAAGGAATTACGAAATTCGGATATTTATAATTTTGGATTCTATATCTAAGAACTCTCATTATTAATGGTTAAAAAAATATGTGGTGAAATAACATTGCATAACCCTATAATGCATTCTAAAATGCGACGGATGAAAAAAACTGGAAAACGTACTAATGTAGCATCTAGTACAAAGAAAAAAATGACTAAAAGAGAAACTGGAGATCTAATAATACGGCAATTCGGTGTTCACGGTACAGGAAGAAAAGAAAAGATCCGTGAATCTAATAATATGCTACTTAGTATACAAAGGAGAAAAAATGAAAAAAAGGACTCCGTTATATCTGACAATGTGACCACTAAGTGTACAAAGTGGGAAAAGGGTAAATAGAGATTGGTGATAATAATAATGTGCCTCAAAGTAAACGAGGTAAAGGAAGAAAGAGAAAAATAATAATAATCATGTTAATAATATAGCAGTTCAACATATAAGTAAGTGGTGGAAAAGGAAGATTAGTGAAATTAATAATGTGGCCAATCAGCTTACTAATGGAGGGATGTCGAAGAAATTTTTTTGAATTTGATAATGTTGTTCACTCATTCTAGCAGGGGAAAGTGGTACATGCTGGCTTAGGATTTAACTTATTTCTGGAATGTTCAATGACACGACATAGATAAATGAAGAAACAAAAAAAATTTTATTCCCATATTTAGTTAGTAAAACTGAAAGTAAAACCGATTTTTTCACTGGAGTGGAAATTTCCGTATTTTATATCCGGGTAATTTATCTCACATTCTTGAATTTCTTTTTCTTTATATAATAGCAGAGGAAAGAGTCAAATAATGTAACAAACAAATTAGTATTCATACGATATGTCCAGTGAAAAACTATATATATATATATATATATATAAATATATATATATATATATATATATATATTACATAATACTATTACATAGTACTGTTAGTATTATGTCATGCTAAAGAGTTACGGAGCAAGTACCGGGTCATAGTAAATGAAAGACAGAGGTCAGTCGTAAGTGCATTGTACTTGTATTCAAACTGCATACTTCCTTGATGTCCCTTAAATTAACTAACACTTTGATAGAACTATTCAGGAACGCTTAGTATATTTCAGTCTTTGACTGGAATGATCCGTTGAACTGTTGTAAACTTCACATTATCCACAATCTACAACTCCAGGAGAATCCTTTATCTCTCTAAATCGTATTCTCTCGATATTATGTGAGATCATTAGATTTAGAGATCCAGAGTTCTCATAGTCTGAAAAAGCACAGCGAACTTTTAGTATATCTACGTACGATCATACTTTACATTATGGAATTAAAAGTAATGTAACTAGTGATTTTCAATTGTTCAGTAGACAAGGGTGGTAGAGATTAGATAAACAGGAAAACCGACTGAAAGTGAAAAACTATTTTTTCGTTGTAAGGTTGATCAGCAACAAGGCACCATCATGGATCCATACACCACCAGCATCCATCGATTCATGGTTCACTGGTTAGAATATTGACGTAGGATGATGCAGAAGGTGGGCTCGAATCCTTTCCTGAATTTAAAGCGTGTTTAGTGAAAAAAAATATATATATTTTCGAGTGTCACAAATCCGTAACCGACGTCCAACGTAAATTACACGAATTTCGATAAAATTAAGATACACCAGGGACTCTTACTTTAAGTACAATGCACGGATGATAATTAACAAGGCTTAAGGATTAAAATTTTAGAATTGTTTTCAGTGATACTGAAGATGGTGTGCTTTATTCGAGCTCCACCGATAGCTTGTCTTTAATAAGTAAAAAATTATAAATGAGGGCGATGAAGATACTGATGAAATGAGATAGTGATGAAGAGAAAATATATTTTTGTTATTCACAACTTTATAAATTGGAAATATATTTTTTTTATTTGACTTTCTATTCAATTAAAGATTAAGAACTCAATTTACTTATTAACTAAATTAGTCCCGATATATCCGTACACCCTTAAATTAAAATATTTTTAAGAAACACCTACTTTTAACACAAACAATGTTTGATAATGTATTTAGATTTTGTTTATATCTAACCAAGGACCTTTTACATGTTTAAATATTTACTTGACAAATATCAACGTATAATGCTGAAAAAAGTCCTTTTTAGATTTTTCATTCAAACTGCATGCGTTCTCTATTCTTTTTAACTTAAAACATTCCGTAATAAAAGCTTATCTTCAAAATTTTGGAATCATATAGGGATTTACGCTTTTTTAAAATTTTTTTTTATTCCGCTACGCGTGCGATTGAGGGTAAATAAGTTATTTTTATATTTCCGTTATAAGTTGAAAAGCAATTTTTCTTTTAAGAAATGCTTGTGAATGACAATAATTATATGATACACATTCAAGTAGGAGAACTGATATCACAAGTGTAGAGTAGAAAGGGACATTATTAAGTTCCTTTTGTAAAAATAAAAAATAAAAAAATGTGAATACTTGCTTATTTTAGAAGTATTTTATTTTGTAGGAAAGTTAAAAATCTTATTTTCCCAGTTTTTCTTGTTAATATGATAGCTTATTTTTAAATAATTTTTTTAATGTTTACTTATGTTATATTAAAAAACAAAGACAATATAAACGAATTTTAAAAACAATTCTCTGAAGGTGGACATCTTAATTATATTTAGAACTAGTAAAATCTAGAAGTCTAAAGACGTTACTGTCAAGGTTACAAATAATCCTTAAATACAGGATTTCAAGTATTTCGAATAAACGGTCATTTGGCCTAATCGCAACTTTGATGCATGTGAATCGCCCGCTTCAATTTCAGATCATGTTCGGAGGAAAAAATAAAAAATCTTTAATGTGATATCCACTCAAACCGTCCCGCTAGACGTTCCAATTTGCCGACATCTATTCGATGGCGAACCATAATTAAGTATTAGCGATCTGCTGAATCACGATATGCCCCAGTAGGTTTCCTCGCACTCTATTGAACACTGTAATTAGTGGAGGGTTTAATTATGGGCCAGTTCCAATAATTTGGCTCGACGGCGACCGCAGCTTGGCGGCATTCTGGAGTAAACTGAAAATTGCAGGGTTATACACACTCTGAATTGTATGCCAGGAGAAAACCGTATTAAAGTGCACCAGCATTTCAATGCTTTAAGGGAAATGGATTTCTGGTACGTAAATTATATTAATTTCTCGATTTCAATTTGCTTCAAACATCGACGATATTTTAGAAATAAAGCAGTTAAGGGGAGGGTGGACTTTAAAATTTCCAAAAATCGAACAAAAATTAGAATTTTTTTCATTTATAAAATATATAAGTATTGGAATCAAATTCCTTAAAAATCTGCATCGAAAAGTAAAATGAAAACTTCGTCGTTTTAGAAAAGTAAGTGTTAAAGGTAGGTGAAAAAAACATGTTTTAAACGGCTTTTTCTCAAAATGAGTCATTTACAGATTGACAAGTCTTTGAAATGCTCCTTGCGTCAAAATTTTTGACGAAATTTTATAAAATTTATAATAAAGACTTGTGTAATACATCAAAATATAGTTATGTATCCATTTTAGGATTCGAAAGTACTCAGATTATCAAAGGTTAACTTAAGGGTAGAAAAGTACAAAAGTTACACAAAAATTCAGAGTAAAAGCGCATAAAAATATTTCCTAGTAATTAACTACTCAACGAAAGCCCAAAGTAATACGTAACTCTGTTCAAAATATATTTATGAGAAATATAAATGCAAAATTCAGAGGGGAAGTTAAAAATTGGATCGCAAGGAGCATATAAAAAAATTAATTTCAATTTAAAAAATATAATTTTTTTTAATATTTATAAAATTTTATAAAGTATTTAAAATATAAATATACGTTAATGAATAATAGGTAAAATTTCATATCGCTGAAGCAAAAATTTCAAAAATCGCTTTTTAACGTCCACCATCCCCTTAATTTGAAAATATCACGACGTTTAAGCTTTTTTTTTAAAATGTTTTAGTAGGAAATTTGTGTATAATAAGCATATTGCGCCACATGGGAGCAGGAAGTTGTAATTTAAACAACGAAAAAAAAGAAATATTTCTGGTGAAAATTTTAAATTTTTTAACAACATTGGTATTTTCATTTGGTGGGAATTTAAAACAGGCAGTACTTTAAATTTGATTTCACTACATATGGAGTAAAAAAGGTTTCTGTAGATAACTTATATCAAATATATATTTAATACTTCATACATCAAAACGAAAAAAGTAACATTTTCTCATTATTTGTAGAATTCTTAATGTTTAAATTATAGAAACGAAAAATTGCAAATTACAACTTACAGGTACGATAATGAACATTTTATTCTGTCCTGTGCATTATGCATTTCTGACAAAGAAATATGATATAAATAAATTAGAAACTTCGAATTTTGCAGAATATCTGATAACTAATACATCGTGAATACTTAACTCTAATTTTAAAAACAGTCCTTTTGTAATGCTTTTATTTTAAATCCAGAACCGTTAATGCTTCACTTCAGTGACACTTTAAGTTATGTTTATTGTAACAAATATGAAATTTTTGCATAGTGCGTTTTATATTGGTATTAGTGTTTCCCTATTTTTATTTGAATAATTGTGTAAATTAGATACAGATCTCTTCAATCACGAAGGAATAAAGAATTAAAATCTAAACTTTCTTAAATTTATCGCAACGCTTTTTAATTTAAAAAAAATTAAAATATTGTTTGTTAATTTACCTTTTGATACTTTCTAAACTCATCTATGGCAACAGTGAAAATAACAGTCTAATAGTCAGGATACATTAATTTCTAAACTCCTCTATGGCAACAGTGAAAATAACTGTCTAATAGTCAGGAAACAATGACTCGTGGCTATTTAAACTTTATGCTAAGTAGAAAAAAAGTGGGGAAATGCTAAGTTTGCTGCTCGAAGCCAGTTTAGATCAAGGTAATGATCCCCCAAAAGATATAATTTCGGAATTTTGCCTGGAAAAGAACGAAGTATATAAATTCTCCCCGTTACACAGCTGAGACCTGACCGCAGACATTCGATCAGTGTCAAGCACGAGTTAGGTGCATTCAATCTATATTTTCGGAAAAGTCCGGAAGTAGTGGGGTCAGAAGAGAAATATGAAATATTTGAAAAACAGAAAGAAATGGATATAAATTATTCTGCGGAAAAATCTTTTATTTTCTCTTTTATACGAAAACTTTCTGTATCTGTTTGCCTTCTAACTTTGTTAAAAAACAATCGTTAGCAAATGAATTTAAGCTAGACAAAGTGCTGACACAAAATTTACTTTTCAAAATTGTCAAACAAAAATCAATTTCAGTTGTGAAAACTTGTTATAACAAAATAAAAAGTTGATGAATGAAACAGATTTTATAACGATAACTAAGCCCAATAATCAATAGAACAAAACACATCAAATAATTTTCGTAAATGGCACAAACATAAGCAATTATAAGAAAAAAATATCCTGAAGGAAAGAGACAGTTTCTTTGAGAATGTTGGATTTTATATTTTCAGACATAATAAACGTCAAAATATTACCTATTTAGCACTCCGCAATTAATCCTAGAGTGTAAAAAATCGAAATTCCACTCGGTACAGGTTTATAATCATAATAAAAGATATTTTTAATGTTTTCCGCATATTTCTAAAGATTATAAAACTTTTATATAGGAATTTTTCTTGAATATGATAATTTCCATCGGCCCACATCGTACGTTTTCATATAAAATAAATATCCTTTCTGGACATTCTTTTGTTAAAGTACGGATCAATTTACAAATAAATATTGTTCAAATTCGAGGTTATTTCATAGAAAATTTAAGTCTTTGAGGGAATTTCGTGATATGGAGAATATACAAAGATTTTTGCCCGAAAATTAAGTGTTTTGTTTACGAAATTATGCAATATGAGAAAGAACTACGTTTTGTGGCTATAAAGAGTCATGTTTATCAATTATTTAAAGTCATATGCTGAAGAGTAGACGTCACAATTCAGATGAACGGAAAATATCATGTCCGCGTTCGCAGAGACGAAACATACATGTGTTCTGATCATAAAATTTGAGTTTTTAGTATAATTTAAAAGTTCAATATTTTTTTCATATATGAAAAAACTATTCCTTAAGTGAAGTCAATTATATAGTATAAAACTGCATAATTATTTTTAATTTTTTTTTTCAAGATGAGAATCATTTTATTATATTCTCCAACGATAAATTTTTCTTTTGTTTGAATAGTTTTGTTGAGTAGTGTGGAAATATTAATTGCAGAAACAGAGATATTTTATTTGTGTACTTCCTATATGGGAAAAATAATAAATTTTTTTTCTTACATAATAGCCATATGCTGGAAAAAATTTATCATGACCGCAAATTTTCTTCTTCCAGGCAAAACGTAAGTATTAATGAAATTGAAATTAATATCTATTTTTGCCTATCAGATGTTATCTCAGAAGTTATCGTCTTCTAAAGTGACAACAAGATGAACGTAGAACTGCAAAGATAAAGGTGAATAAAGGTTTGAATATGATAACACTAATTGTTGTTTTTATAGTGTGAATCGAAGTTCTTGGAAAGCTTAACGTCGTTAAGAAACATATCCTCCTGGAAACTACCAGAAGGTTGTAACCTCATTATACTACTTAGCATCCCCTTCGAGTCTCGAAAGGATATAAAACCCTTTGGTGAGTATCAATCTTCCTCTAACGAAAAAAAGGGATTACTAACATTAAAATAAAACAACTTCTAACAGGTACAGACATATAAAATACCAACTAATAGTTGTTAGAAATGGAATAAACAACTACTAATGCACAAGGACGAAATAACACGAGTGGAAAAGAATGATGTAAGTAGCGTTGAAGTGAATGGGAAAGATACAAACCACTACATGTATCAAGAAAAATTACTTGTTAATGAAGCATTTTGGTGACTATGAAGACAAGAAAATAGATGATTGGTTAAAATTTATAAATAAACAGACGTAGCCGAATAAAGAAAACTTATTATTACATATTCCAAAATATTAAAACACATTCGAATCAGTAACGTCATCCACACTGAATCTGTTTTAGACTCGGAGAGCGTCATTCCGCGATATCGTAGTAACCTCAGATTGTGATATTACTTGCTGTGGAAAATGACTTAAAAGTTCTTTTGAGCTTTAACTTCGAACCATTAGATAGCCATAATAATTTAGGAAAGTTACAAAATTTTCTCTTTCGGCTCTCCCGTATGTATTTTTTGTTGATAGAAATATATTCGTGTGATTGATACTTTTGTGCTAATCGATTTATGTGTGATTGAAAGACATTTCTGGAGAATTGTTATTTTCTCTCAGGTAGAAGCCAATTCGCTGAACCAGAATTCTTCGATCACTTGGAAATTTGTTATATTAACATTACAAAAACTGATATTTTTCGAATAACAGCCAATATCAAATATACAATAAATATTTATAATTCTAACAATTAATTAAATACATATGAGAATTATCTTTTGACATTGAATGAAAGTATCTTTGTGTATCATTTTAATAGATTAAATACAAGGATTAGCTTGATACAGGGACATATTTTGTCCAGAAATAAAATTTATAAGACGACTGTTGTAAAGTTTACTGTTGTGGTATTCGGGGTTGAGAATTGCTTTATTCATACGTTTATAAATGTGCTTAATTATCATAGTGGATATCATATCAGTTGTATTCAAATCATAGTAAATATTACATTGGTTGTAACTGATAAAAGAATTCTTCAATATTGTTTATATTTATATTGTATTAAAATATTGTGATTGAATCAAAAGAACGTAATTAGAACTTCATGTTACAAAATAACTTAATTATTTGTAAAGATTTTTTTCAGGAACAAAAATTATTTCACGAGATAAAGGTTTTTTAACCAATACTTAATATCCCTCTTAAATTCTTCGAAGGAGAAATATGATGAAAGGCAGAACTCATTGTAAAATACCTAAATCCATATTACATAAATATTCAGATCTTAAAAAACAGCATACACATGAACAATGTTCTGAACTTTCATTTTAAATCATCCTCAGTATGTCAGAAGTTTTACATATTAAGATAAGAGTACTAATTAATCGTATTCTTCTTTAATATGTTGGTTAATCTCATCTACTATTTCATCTCTGAATCTCATCTTAATGATTTCAATTAATTGAAATACAACCTGAAAACATTTGCATCTTCGACCCCTTTTGGATTGTTAATTATTTTCCATTGAACTGATGTAATATGTGGAACAGAGTTGAGTTCAATACCATAAAATGAAATTTTTATGCATCAATTCCTAATTACAGTTCCTTAATCATTTCTTGAGTTCAAAATAACCCAATGACTTACATTTCAGGGAGATTTTCTATTCCAATGTATTTGTGCTATATTACTTTTAATTTAAAAGTCAACATTTTATATCTTCTGGGAGTTGCAGAAACAAGAGATAAAATCTTTTAGTTATTTTCAGAGGGAACTGGCTGCTAATACATATAAATTAAGGAGGATTTATAAATACTTTATGTAGAAAATGAGATAGAAAATTTCTCTTAAAAACGGTAATCTCGAATTTGTCCTCCTGAGGATTTATTTCAAAATATAATTAAAGAGGTAAGATAACTCTCTTATTAGCAGATATTACTGTTCTAAGATTTGGAATCATTCGGAAAAAAAAAGCTTCAGATTATTAAACTACTCAGTCAATTCATTGTCATATGCTGGGGGACAGTTGAGTAGAACACCTTGTTTTATTCCTTAATACGGTGCCAAGGGCTTCATTCGAGTGTTAAATCGTAAAGAGAATGCTTAAACATTTGAAAAGAAATATTTAATATCAAACGATATCAATGAGAAAAAAAAATGATTTTCTGACGTGCGAATTTCAGTTGAACTTAAATCATTCTATAGTTATTTTTGTATTTTTAAAAAAATGTTTACTCGATTCGTAAGGATGTATATCTTCAAATAAAAAAATATACAGTTTCAATCATTTTTTTCAAAATCTATCAACCTTACATTTTTACCTTTGAATATGATAATTGCTTTTATGGACTGCATTTTTTGTGTATCTGTACACCTTCGGAGGTGATTTTAATTTTTTTTTAATTTTGTGTTTTTGTCTATTTTTATGATGGCATATATAAGTTAAAACTTGGAAAAATGCATAAAATTTTAGCTGTTAAATTAAAATATTTTTTAAGGTGGGGGGGTGTCTGGAAAAATTAGTGAAAATTTGTCATTTCCGCAAAACATGCTAACCGAAAAACAAATAAATATAGTCCCATTTTAATAATTGGAGAATAGAGATACATTTTTAACCCTTTGAGGGGCGCCGTTTGCACAGTGCAAACGCCTAAATCTAGTATTTGTTCACTTGCATTCAATGTATTCCAGTTAAATCAGCAGAAAAATGATTAGTCCTGTCATCTGTTATCAGTTTGAAGTAAAAAATTTTGCAACCTTTAATTGGAAAATTTTTCAAGATTCTTTAGGTTAAAAAAATTCGGAAAAAAATTTGCACCGTGTAAACGGTGGAGGTTGCATATCAGGTTATACTCCTGTAGCAGTAAAAGTGCTGATGTGCAGAAAAATCACTTAGAATTCATTGTCACTTGCAATTCATGCTTATGTAAACAAAAAAATCTAATTAATCTGCAATCCTCAGCCTAGTCCGTTCCTTTTATAAACATTTTAAGATAAAGTACGCAAATTTTTAATGCATTTTAATAGTAACTTTTTGTTATAGGAAGTTTTGCCTAAAGAGAAACGATGAAAAAATAATTTTATAGCACATTTCTTACTTTTAAAAAAACTATTTTCGCACTAAAATCCACGAGATTTATCTATTCAGACAAATTTATAAAGATTAAAAGTTAGGCTTTATTGTTATTAAAAGAAATCTATATTTTGACCGAAAATACTGTTTTAAAGTGTACGGATTACTCAAATTATAAATAGTGTAAAAAAATATTAGAAAAAGTTTAGCTTGTGAACAAGAGACAACATACGTAAAAATGCGGATGGAAGATAAAATGTCTTAACGGTTGGATGGCTTTGCCAAGACAAAATTAGGGGTAAAAAGTTAGGTTTCTATTAAGAACTTTCTAGAATCATAACTTTTCGAGAAAGCATTCCAAGGTATATGGTATCATCCCTAAGTCTATGAGCATAGAATATTACTCAATAATTTCGTGTTGGCAAGTTTGGGGATCTGACTGTTCTCGGTTGCAGTTGACGTGTTTTCCTGAAATATTGTTCACCTCTGTATAAGCTATTTTATTTGTAAGCAGATAGTATTTTGAAATAAATGAATATATTTTTCAAATTCTGTATGAGTCATGTAAATTATAGCATCTGCCTAAAAGGGGTTTTTCTTGGTTTCAAATACCTCTTGATTTCTATATAAATGGTGTTTTTTTTTTTTACACTCTCACAGATTTACACCACACATATATGTATAGATATGTGTTAGTGCGGGTTGTGAGTTTGGAAAGTGTTAGTGCACATAACATATAAAGATGAGTTTTACACAAATCAATGAGCATTTATGCATTAAAAATACGTCAATAAGACCACCAAATTATCCTAAATGATGCTACGCTTAAAGGCCTGAGAGTTCAGAATTCCCACGTTTCACTGTGAGTATTTATAAAAGCCATAAATTTAAGTTTTAATTTTGATATACATGCGACACCTAACAAATATAAATCTGTAAACTTTTATTTCCCACAACCCATTTCAACTCCCGTTTATAACTTGGAATATACTGTATTCACGGGCTCAACAGAGTAATTTAAATTAATCCAAATAAGATTCGTAAATAATTACACCTTTTATGCTCCCACTCTGTTAATTAATTCCAACTAAATTTCAGTAATCTGTACAAGAGAGCTAAATAATTACTTTACCTGTGACTTGACCGGAAACAATCCACAATGTTGTATAAATTATCTTATTGATAAAATACCTTTTGTAATTTGCGGCTTGGCATTTTATTCTTGCTTAGGAGAGACGGAATGCAAAATTAAACTTCCGTTTTTTTGTTTAATTTAAGATGAAAACTCATTTCATTAAAGAAAGTAAAATTCCAATACAATGTGTTTGTGTAAACCTAATCGATTATTTTAACTTGCGAGTTCAAAAATCGAGTAATGACCTGTAGGGATTAGATTTCAAATTCGAATTTTTAGGGCTTAAATATTTTATTTTTCTGAACTGATCTTTAAACGAGATTAAATCCTACACTCGAAATTAAATTTCAGATTTAAACTCTAGAGATTTTGTAACTTTGTAAAGTCTCCATCGAATGAAAAATTTCTGTTTACATTAAATAATTTACACATTCAAATTAATTCATGCATTTAAAAGGTAAATTTTAATCACAAATATTGTTTTTTTTCCAAAAGTCTGAAATAAGATCAATCGCAATGCTAGAGGAAAGAAGATTGTAATTAAGGAAGTTCTAAGAAAATCAAAACATTTGATCGGGACCAGATTACGCAAAAATTTTTGTGGGGATTGCAGTTACTAGAATTTATTTATTACAGTATGAGTTATTTGACAACACAGAGTACTAAGCGTATAAGGTAACTTAAGTAAGCATTTTCAGTTCAAAAGCGTTTTAAATTGTATGAAAGACAATAAAAATGAATAAGAGACTTGTTTTCGGGGGGGGGGGGGCATACTATGGGCATTTTAAGAGTTGAATTGTGATTTTTATATGGTTTTAAACCAGGATTACAACGGATCCAGAGATAACGAACATGTCCCTTTATCCCTAAACAATCCTCCCTTTTTCATGTATGTATAATTTTGTAACAAAAAGGTTGAAAAAAAAATTCAAATATTTTAATTCTACAACATCAGTGAAACCTTTTATTTATTAGACAATAATTTCTGTTATCAGCGCTTGATCTACCTATAAAGGAATATTGCAGGAAATGTAACTGTCACATTACAAAAAAATGTTTATTCAAAGGAACATTGACAATTTAATATTGCAAATGCGATAGGCATTAAAAAAAATCAGTCATTATTTCAATAAATAAAGAAATTATTTTTATAAACAGTCACTCTCTTAACTAATGTAAAGTTACACTCAATTTGTATGAAACTTTGTAACAATAATTCTTTTCTATGCTTGTACTTTAGATATCATGGGATACATATAGTGACAGTTTGGTCATTTAATGTCATTAAAGATAATGGCCTATTGTTTTGGAGAGAGATACCTTGTTCAGATTGAAGAGAATATTTTGCCTTCGACAAATAATTTATAATAGGTTCCTAAAGTTCTAAATAATTACTATTAATTTAATGCGCAACCTACTTAAAATTGAGTTTAAAGATTTGAAATAATTGCTAGGTTAATCATACTGCTAGGTTAATCATATTTTCTTATAATTGACAAATTTAGGATATATTTTTCAGGTTGCATGTGCATTACGTATGTTGCATTGTTAACTTAACACCATATCCTAAAACTAGTTAAATATTAAGTTAAATGAATTGATATTGGAATCAAACATAGTTATATATCACCTCATTTTCCGTTGTTAATAATTAAAGGTTTGTCTTCTGAATATGAGACGAACCTTTTAGCGCTATACAAAACTTTTATATGTAATGGAGGACCTTGTAAAGTGTTTTAATAGTTATTCCCTTATGGACTTACAAATAACTGAAAGAAATTGTGTAATTAGAACTGAATAAAGGTATATATTACAGTGTAAAGGTATGTATAATATTACTGTGAATTGTAGAATGTGATCAATTTTTACGGACCATTTTTTTAAAAGAACTCTCAGTAATTGATTCCAAACATTTCAACCTGTTCTATGGATAAACGTTTACCGAGGAAAGAAGTTCGTGAATTTAGTGTGATAATCCAGTTTTCTGAATAATGCATTCATTGCATTAAATTTCCAAATTCTTATTACCGAGGACTTAGAAAATTCTTCTGACAATTTCCACGAAAAGAATATTTATAGACGTTTATAAGTCAAGAATTGGAAATGTTTAAATTCCAGAGAATTCTTAACGGTACACATTTGATATAAATTGAAGAGTTTAGTCAGAATAAACTCCAATTCGGTAAGGACGTTTACTCAGCAAATTTAGCTGGTGCTTTATTTAAAAGTTAACTCTTTATCTGGAAGCTAGTTTGTTCAATTGTTTGCCTCGAAAGGCATCATATTAAACGCTGTGGGAGGAATTTTTAGAGGTACCGAAATTCCCTGGAGGGTTTAGTCATAACCATTATTGAAGGGAAGTCAAATATTTCTTTCGGAAATAATATAATATTTAGGGAAGTATGCTCTCTCTCTCTCTTACGCCTATTTCTTTCCGATGGTAACACATAAAATGTTTTCTACATCAAAAGTAAAAGAAAAAATTGACGCAAATTAGAGTCAAATTTAAACTAGAAAGAAAACACAGGAAAGTTGAAAATATTTGCTTTTGATTCTTATTTTGACTTTCTTCTTATGTTTATAAAAAAAAGGAAAGAGAAATTTATTTCCTGTAGAAATTTAACACAATGAAATAAATTTTTAATTCTAGATGTGTTGAATACAACGGAATTTAAAACCCCTCATTTAAGTAAGGAGTTATTAGTAAAAACTTGGGTCTAATATATAATGCTGAAATTTGTATATAGAGCATTTTCCCTTTAACACACATTTGTGATTAAATAACTAATCTCAAGGTAAGATCCTATAAAGAAACAAAAAATACAGAAAATTTACAAGATATGAAGATTTCTCTAACCTTTTAAACTGTCCACTAATTTATAGCTGCTAAACTTGTTAGAGACACCAAAAATGCATTTAAGGGATTGCCGTATAAATAAATTTTTAAATTATTATTAAACCAGTGCGTAATAAAAATATTTGAATCGTTACCAATTAAGCATCGTTATTACATTAAATGTCCCGTAAGCAAAGTGATGTGTACGTACATTGAGTTCTTCAACAGACTTGAAAGTAGGTTATACTGCTAGTGTGAACTCTTCAGACATAAGCATTCTTTTGATAAATTACTCAAAAGAAAAAATGAACACTTGCCAAAGTACATAGTCACATGTAATTACGTACTCTGTCATTATTCTGAGTTCAAGGATTATTCAATATCTAATTAAGGAATTATTCAATATCTATATACGATAGTAGGCTGAAAAGTAATGCACACATTAACAACAAATAACTGAAAGAAATTACGCTCTCTCAACGTGCTTGTAGAGAGCGAACGAAAAGACCTTCAAAACCGCGCCAAGTGGCATATGGAAGTTATATTCCCCCTCAATACCCATTGCAGGTTTTAAGTCGTTGTGTTCATCCTGTGTATTTTGAAAAGCGGTAGTATGGAGACGTGTTCTAGTGCTATGCCAACGGCGAGTTATATAGCGCGCTGTTATCGAATTTTTAACAGCTGCAAAAGTGACTCCTACTGAGATTCATCGTCGTTTAAAGGCTGTTTATGGTGACGATGCTGTTGATATGGGTACTGAAAATCGATGGGTAATAAAATTTCGTAGTTGCGAGCCTTGAAAAGCCATAATTGTTGATGAAACACGCAGCGGACGTTCGATCACTGCTACAGACGATGAACATCGCAAACTCGTCGACGATTTGATTCAAAATGACCGGTGACTCACTCAAAATCATATCGCAAACCATATTGGAATATCCAAGGAATGTGTCTGCTTCATTATAGAACAATTGGGATACCGTAAAATCTGTGCTCGATGGCTACCACGCCATCTCACAGACGAGAACAGCGTCGGACTGGAGAGGCTCTGCGAAACCTGAAGCTTGAACCGAATCCACACCCTCCTTAATCCCCCGATCTTGCGCCTTGCAATTTAAATTTTTTTCTCTACTCAAGAGAGACCTCAAAGGTAATCATTACACCTCGGATGATGAGGTGAAGGCAGCTGTCAAGTCGTGGATTCGAGAAAAGTCAGAAGAATTTTTCAGTGACGGAAGGAGAAAACTTGTTACACGTTTGGAGAAATGTGTTAGCCTTAAAGGCGACTATGTTGAAAAATAAATATATGATTTTGAAGCTTAAGAATTGTACTTTAATGTTCTTTTTGCCCGATCTCGCTATTTCTTTTTGCTCAAGCTCTACAAGCATGCGTGCATTACTTTTCAGCCTATCCTCGTATATTATTTCTAAAAGTTCTTTTAATCCCTTTTTCCCCCCTTCATATTGAAGCAAAATAAATAAATGAGGTACCATTTTAAAGATTGCGAATTGTTAATTTAGAATTACACATCTTATTGCTTGTTTAAAAATGGAAGTATGAACATTATAAACAATTTTTCTTCCCCTAGATGGTGCGCTAACTTTTTTTATTTTACCATTATCAATCGCACTGAAATTTTAAATTCAAAAATCATTTGCTTTTATTATTATTCTGTGATTTCATTAATGAGTTTCTTTATTTCCAATATCCGCGTAGATGTACATTATTCTTTTAGCAAGGAAAAACTATATATATATTATTTCTAGAAGGAGATTTTTGTGACGATCCCTTTCTCTCCCTTCATACTGAAATGGATAAATGAGGCACCATTTTAAAGATTAAATTCTCCGCTTCTGAAGAATTGTTAATTCAGAATGATACATCATATTGTTCGTTTAAAAATCGGAATGAAAAATTGAGTTTTGACCTTAAAGTTCTTTCCCTGGATGCGTTGAAACGGCACAGTTAAATTGTATGCCCAAAGAGGTTTTCTAAGGTAAATATCACACTTTCAACGAGTTTGTGTCATATTTAACTTTTAATGTTGTGTACAAAGGTGTTTTGACGTGTACGTATCTCAGGTTCCCCTGTTTTGTCTTATGCTTCGCTTCCAATATTGTGGCCCAAGGTATTTTGTAATTGGTTTTGTATTATCCTTAAGTACCATTGTTATTTGAAAAAAAAAAGAATTGCTAGAAATGAACCGCTTCTTCTTTCATCCTACTACAAACCACCAACCTCTCTATAAATTTTATCGTATTTTAATCACATGCGAAGGGGTCGAACAGGCCATCTAGTCTACATGAATACCTTAAGCTCCTATGCCAAAGGAGATCAATATAAAATCACATCAAGTGGTCTTAACGTTTTAAATATATTGATTTAAACTAGAACTGTACAGTAACTTTTATTTGGAAATGTGGGCACATATGTTTATGTCATTAATGAGTGCACTACGAGAAATTTCCATTGAACGATTTTGCCTTCAATTTCTTTATGAAAAGCGAGGAGATATTTTACACTCCCATTAATCTTTATAAGGATCAATCACCAAAAGATGCAAGTATTCGCGAGTTAAAACATTCTTTTGCGCTTTTATCATACTATACGAAATTGTGCAGAAGATTTTATTGATAATTAATGTGTGAGTGGGGGGGAGGAAGGACTGGGGGCACATACAAAATATCTATTCCATTTAAAACAAAATGGATATGTATTGGTCTTCATGCTATTTTAAACTATATGCTAGAATAGCAATGAAAAAATTATATAATAATAAACAATTTTGTTTTTTATTAAATATATTTTTATAAAAAATAATTTCTGTATGAGGTAGCATAAGATTTGAAAATATAAATTGTTATGAAATTTATTTTTAGAATAAAGCCATGACACCGTAAATGGCTTTAATAGTCCTCCGCTGTGATATGTGACGCGACAGAAGTATCCCCTGTTGTAAATTTGTGTCGTACGTGGCTCTAGATTTAAAGGATAAAGAAAATGATGAGTTGTGATGATTTTTTTTTCCGTTTTTCATTACATTGCGTTTCCTGGAAAATTTCAGTGTCACTAAAACGGCAAATCTTCTTCCGGCGCTTACACCGATGAAGAAGTTTTCTGGTAAGACCGTCATAGATAGCGTTTTTTATGCTCCTTAAATCTTTTTGTCCCCTAAAATTCAGGTGTAGCTCAAAAGATATCGTGAGACACCACTGTGACTATCCTGAATATTATGGTGAAGACAGCGGTAAGATCTACGGAAGTCCTTAACTGCCTTACCCATGCTCTATTTCCGGTTATGGTCTGATTTGAGTATCAATCACACCCGGGAACAAATGGGGCTGATTGGTGAACAATTTTGCATAAGAATTTTCCATAATCGTGCAAATGATTCATCTGTGAAGATCGTGCAATGTAAATAGTAGTAACAGAAAGACTGAAATCTTTTACAGCATCCGTCGAAAACTCATTGATTCAAACTTGGACTAGTTCAGCTCTTGATCTGGTAAGTAGATATTCGATACAAAATTGGAATATTTCCTTAATCCAAATGCAAGTTACGTATTTTTATGATGCATTCCTTTAAAGTGATATCCACATCAAGATGAAAAAAATCTTGCTTGTTAACATAAGAACTTCCAGCATTAAACTTAGTTAAAGCTTTGAACCTGCAATTTTCCTTAGGTATTTCTGACATGGATAGAGGATACTTTAAAGAACTTATCAAAGACGTCAGTTTTGTACATAAATCTGTTTAAAACTTTAAAAGGACTTTAATGAAGGTTTTGTAAAAATATTGAAATCAATAAAACTTTTGGAAATACTTTAGAGACAAAATATCGCTTTGGCGTGTGGCCAAGAAAAGATATCATTACATTACTTCAATTACTTAACCAAAGTTTTCTTTATATAAAAAATAATAAAATCTTGAATATTTAAATAATAGAAAATTAAATGCTGTATGGATATTTAAGGCAGGGGATGTAAATAAACCAAATACAAAAGTTTCATTTTTGATAAATGACCCCCAGTGTAGTACAGTGGATAACGGACATGAGCCTCCATCAGATGCGCTCGGATTCAGATATCGGGAAAGACTTCTACGTTCCTGTGCAGTTCTTGCAGTCCTGCATTAGTTCACTTACGTGGAGCTCCAACAGTAAAGTATCCAACAAATTCATGGCATAAATGACCAAATATCAAGTCAGAATTGGGCTTTGAGGAGAAGCTAGTATAGTAAAAAATGTAAGTAAAAAAACGATACCTGCAGTAATCACAATGTTATTGACTAATAAACCGTTGTAAATGCTATGCTATTTACATTTACATAAAAAAAAAGAAACGGGGAACTGTAATAGAGGTAGACTCGAAACTAATGAAAGTAATTGAAATTTCTGATAAATCAGTGTGTTTTATGGAAAAAGTAAATATCTATAAGATAAGTTTGTATTTCAAGAGTTTTCACGGTGCATCTATTGTCTTAATTTCAATTAAAAGCTTCGAAATTTCAAAATATATTTAACACTTATTAATTCCTTTTTTCAGCCACGTGTAAAAATTTAAATAATTCATTCTCTTCTTCCACAAGGGCGTAATCTATTTTTCTGTCCTCTAGTACTAGGCTAATCACATCTAGTATTTTTAATTCACGCCACTTAATGATTTTATTTAATCCGGATACGTCTCGTAAACAAACGTCCTTCCCATCGCTTTCGGCTGTTAATTAATTCCCACTGAGCCGCTATAAACTATTCAAGCTGATTCGTCACTACAGGAAGAAATTTTTATGTGTCAAGAACCTAATTAAACTTTCCCTAATCATTTCTGATTAATTAATTTCCAAGTGGCTTTCACACATTTAAACTACTTGCCCTAATCACGGTACCTCTGCGATAATACAGAGCACAATGATATTTCGTAATTTTTGAGAACTGAAGGAGGGAATTATTTTTTATTCATTTCCTTTTAATAGTCACTAGAAGTTTCTCTCGAGAGTAACAAGTACAGTTACAGTTAAAACAGAAGCGTTAAGTTGTTTTAAATCCAAATGTTATATCTGGGGAGTGAACTGCTTTTGTCCCTTTTGGGATTAAATTTTAGATTTAATTTCTGAAAATTTGAAAATCTACATTTCTGTGCTCCCTGCCTAATTAAAGAAGGTTTGAGTGCATTCCGAATTAAAAGACAAATTTTAGCTTCAGGGATTTCCTCACGTTGCATACCTGGGAGGAGCCAGAAAATGCCTAAAAGATGAACTTCTATTCTGTCTGTGTTTATTCTGCGAATTAACGAGGAGTTTAATTTGAAAGTTAACTCTTAATCACATGGCTTGTTTTGGTAATATGGACCTCAAAGGGCTTTAATAAATATTGGGTAGAAATTTTTCGATGAATAAAAATTTTGCGTAGTGCTATTGTATGCTATGCTGGGATCGAAGTGATTTCCTTTGAGGATATATGAATTTCGAATATCATAAATAGGACATAAACAGTGAGTTTATTATTATTTGTCAAAGAATATATATATATATATATATATATATATATATATATATATATATATATATATATATATATATATATATATATATATATATATATATATATATATATATATATATGACACGGTGCTTACACCACGTAACATTTATCTGATTAATTAATATAAAAGCATTCATCATTAAGGCCTGTGGTAAAGAAAGACTATTTAAATAACAGTCACTATATTTTTTAATTAATATCAGTTAACTCCAATTAAATCCACTAAGCTGCTATATCAGCATCTCAGCTCACGACGCGCGACCTCATCCAACGGCGGACAACTCTAATTTATGCTTTGTTCTTTTTCGCGCTCTGCAATTACGCGGGCGAAGCATCTTTTGATAGCGTGAGTCATACTCCCGTGATTTCGAACATTCGATAATTGCGACTGTCCGAGAGCGCGCTAGACAATTAATCATTGATGACCTTAGAGTCTTGTGAATTATCCGCTGCATTAAAAAACGCTACTTCCTGAATTTGAAAAACACTAAAATATCTAATAGTAAATTACCGCTTAACGCTAATTTGTCCAATTTTAACCCTAATTAATCTATTTAATTATAGTTTATGCTTCTAGACATTACTTACTTACTTACACACACACATACACACACACACACACACACACACACATATATATATATATATATATATATATATAATTAATTTATTTTTTTGAAGTTTTGCATTTTAAGAGTAGGGACTGAGTAAGTATTCAGAGAGATATGAAGGGAATTAGAAGAAAAACAATGATTCGTAGAATCCAGGAAACCATGTGTGAAATAAATCATCATGTATAAAAACAGTGTTATATTGCTGTTGGTATTGTGGCTCTTGCTGATGCCCCCTGACCAGAAGTGTTCCAGTCCAGGTTCATACAGGTTTTTTTTTCTTCCGGTTTTACCGGGGTAGCACCACAGAGTCGTATTCCCCCTTAGCTAGGTGACATCTGAATTTTTAACGAGCACCCCCAGGAGCGGGGTATCGTACCCTCTTCCGCCCTTTCTGACTTAATAGAGGGACTTTATGGTCTACGGATTTAACGTGTCCATATCCGGCCTAGACACGAAGATATTTAATGGCGCTTGTCAAGATTCTAACCGAGCGCTATCGGCACCGAAAACCGACGGGCTACCAATAGTATACCTCGGACCCACAGTGTTCACTTCGCTAATACCATTTATGTAAAATTCATATAACACTGTGCATTATGTTAATGTGAGTGGAATCACATGTTCAAGAAAAATATTTCTACTGGATAATCCTAAAATTCTTAAATTAAGGTATTACAAAATCAGAAACACGAATATAGGTTACAATTTTGGTAATATTACTTGGAGATGCAGATCCGATTCACATGTTTTAAAAAATATTTAACTTGTTTAACGAAGCATAGATTTAAAAAAAATTATAAAGGAGCTGAATATTAGGTGTATTGCAGATGCACACAGAATAGATTGATGTTATAATTGCTTTCCTTTTTGTAGACTTATTTTAACAATAAAGTTTGAGTTATTCTTTTTATTTTGACTCTTATTTATATTCTGAGCAGAATGGTAAAAAGAGTAGAGTTTTAAAGGCAATTTGCTCAAGTGGGAAAGCACTCTGAGATTAGTTAATTTAGCTTGAAGTTTTCGAATAATTCATACGTGTTCGACATATAAAGTTTTCTCCAAGTAGGGTTTTATCCTAGTTTAAATAAAGGACCATTAACTAGTGTGTAAATTCAAAAGAACTCCCCCGTTTTATGATCGAGTATATTCCAATACTGAATTTTAAAAAAAGGAAAGAACATTCGTGTATCACGTAAAAGCCTCTGTCTTTATTTGGACAACCAATAGTTTCGTGACTATATTATGTAATTTAAGACAGTAAAGGGATAGCGTAAAATTCCAATCGTTTCACTAAAGTAGGATGAGCAAATAATTGAACATAAATTTACATGAAACATAAATTTAGGAGCAGTTCTCAAAAATATAACATGAAATTTCTACCATGTAGTGAACTTCTTTTAGCGTAAGGTTATTTTACATTTTGACGTGATGCATTATTACCATAGCTTTTGCGATGTGATATTACGTTACAAATCATGTTTTTGAATACAAAAATATCTATCTTTAAAAAAATTATAGAAGTTATTTAAGAAATTTGTTTATAAGACTAACTTTATGTAGTAATGTTACTTCTGAATTAGTATTCTGTAACATAAGTGACAAATTTTTTTTACGTAATTAATTTTGTATGAAGGCAGTGAGTTTTGTTACCAGTTGACTACTACTTTACCAACTATATCACAAAAGAAACGTTGTCTTCACCCTTTTGAAATTCAGTAACCACAAGGGACCAGATATATGTTAGTTTTAATACACGGCTTGTTTGATAATGTTGAGAATGTCTGAGGTCTACTGTCTTGACAGTTTGTTGGATGATTTCCGACCGGTCTCTGAAGAAATTTTGGCATTTTATCAGCATTCTAAGGAGTGCCATTTATATTTATGAAAATGAATAACTTTTCTGCATGGCTATAATTGGAAATCTATTTTTTTCACCTTTTCTTATGGGTGTGGGAAATTTTGCAAGTATTGAAAAATATCAGAAGCAATGGTTAGCTATTCTGTTCATTGGATAGACAGTAAATAACCAAACACAAAATGGATTCTTGGAACTGACAGTTCAGCATCCTCACTTTATTATAAAATATGGTAAACAGATGAATTGAAATTCAGTTTATCTCATCTTTTTTATCTCATGATATAAATTTTCTGAGTCCCAAAAATTTTAAGTTAGAAAATATTTCCTAATTTTACAATTATTTGCATTTTTAAAGTTTATTTATTTTTTTTTTTTGGGGGGGGGTGCATGTGTGTGCGTGTAGAGATCTTTAGGGAGCGGACGGTATTTGCAGATTGATCTATTACAGAGGAGAGGATGTTTATAACTTTTATGTAAAGTATTTGCTATCGAGTTAATTTGGATTGACCAGATAAAAAAATAATTTTTCATGTGCCCAACGAATATTCTTGAACACCGGTAATGCCTTTAAAACTAAATAGTAGTTTATATTTCAACTTTTTGTTTTATTATATTATGATTTGAAAAATTAATTTTTATTTAATAAATTTTAAAAAAAGCCTTCTGATCCTACCGGCTGTGTCAGTGTGATGACAGTCGGGGTTTCGAGTGGTTTTTGTCATTCTTTCACTCATGGAAAAGGCACTTTGTCAGATGATAATCGTTTATTAAACTTGACACACAACGCGTACACAGAAATAAATTACGCCTTACACACAAATAAAGCTTTATGGTACTATAGCCTACTCGGAGAGTATTTCTACTTCACTGAAAATCTTCACAGAGGTCAGTTGCAACGTTTCTAACCTAACTCGCTAAGCGTGCTACCCCTGGCTCTCCCAAATTTCAAATGACTCTATCGCTTGCCTCGGCCTTCAACAACCGTCGGGGCTCGTACCTGCCTCTCTGGAATTTCTACGCAGGCCATACACCCCGATGTCCAGCAGTCTTTGCTTGGGGACACTTTCTCCCCTTTCCACGAATCACACAGGAGTAAGGTGACAGTGGCTTTCTTCCTTTTGTCCTACATGGTCAAAAGGGAGGGAAAGGGACAGAAGGACTTTCCTATGTGACCCCTATTCATCACTCTTTTTGGAACTTAGTATAAGGCACAGCCTCTGGCTAAAGGCGTCTGATACTACATTGGTATTTCGACAAACACTGACAGATATGCTGATCGATACAACACATGAGTACGTAACGAAATGGAAAAAATACGATGTACCTTGAGAAACAATGTCTTAGTTTTATTTGAAAGTAGTTTTTACTGCAGTTCCCTTTCTGGCTGTTACTGTTCAATCCGTTACGCAATTCTGATACTACTTTTACAAATCAAACGAAAGAAAAAATAGACGGTAGTAGGCAAACGAGGAATAAATGCATATAGAAAGAGCAGCGTATTAAGGGCGCAGTGGTTCGGTTGGCAAAGGCAGCGGGTAACTGGTCTGAACGTCTCTGATTCGTTGCCGATCGCTGACAAATCCACTGCCGTGTATACTAATGGCGGCTGGTGCATGAAAAATATGTCGTGGCTGCAATGTCCTCCAAGTTCTTGAATTTACCTCTGGATGTTCGGGATCAAGTGTTCCGGCCTTGTCATTTGACTCGGTTCAAAATTACGTGACCGGTTCTTTAGCCAAGTCGGACTCCGACCCTTGTGGTGCTATTAAAAACCGTTGCCGCCCCGCTTCGCCCAACAGCCGTTACGGACTTGAACTGACAGCAGCAAAATTTTTCAAAACTATGAAAGAGTTCTGAAGACAAAAGCAAAATTTCTTCCATTCCTAAAGCAAGTACATGCATATACATCAATATATTTGGGTCTGAATCACAAGGTTTCGTTTAATTGATCAAAACAATGATTCCCAGCAGGCAGAATTTCAATTTGGATTTACAGTGTGCTCAACCTTTAATTAAAAGTTGTTCTCCCCATATCAATGGTATATTTGATTTTGCCGGACAACCTTAGTCGAGTCTGGATGAAACGCTGTTTTATTTATTTAAGCATTTGATGCTGTTATTAATTAAATAGGATAGTGAGATTGGTAAAACATTTTAGATTTAGAGCTTTTAAATCATTGAAGATATATTTGTAACGAACTATAACAAGTATCATACACGTTTGTCAGACACCGTTAGAAAATAGTTCTTGCTGTATTGTCATCAACAAGTTATCATTAAAATATTACTACATATTTACTATATTCATCTTACTTTGAATATATCACAAGCAAAAATATTTCCCTAAAAGTATTGAAGGCACATTTATCCCTAAAACTCCGTATTTAAAAATTCTCTTTTCTACCTTTCTCAGAAACTAACCTAATCCGTAAAACATTTCCCGACATTTTACTCTAGTTTCTTTTTTCCTCTGGAGCCTTCACATTTTCTTAAAACTGTTGGGAGCTGAATAAACTTGTATTTAGAGCTGACAGTGATTGAACATTTGCGTTGGGCTTAGGCTGACAAAATAGGAAAAATCATGTTTACCACACCATCTATTACTTTTATCAAGAGAAATTTTCTTATGGGAATGTAGTTTTGCTCAAGAAGAAGCGCAACAGCGTTCTTACATCTTAAAAAATATATCATTATGTATAACACAGTATCCGGAAAGTAGAATCTTTCCACTCAGTAACATCATATAAAGTTATG
>OU015497.1:138438027-138615527 GCA_907164885.2 Dolomedes plantarius | reverse complement strand
TTAAGCTGACAAAGTAGAAAAATGCCATGTATACCGTATCATTTATTATTACTGTTATTGAGGTGTATATTTACGGGTTTTATATTTCCAAAACTCTTTTACATTAGTCTTAGCTTTATATATATATACATATATATATATATATATATATATATATATATATATATATATATATATATATATATATAACGTACACGTTGAAATATATTTAAATTGCTTACGGCTTCTAACTTTAAGATTAATTATAAGATTAATTATACGTTTCGAAGGAATAATAACGAATTTAAAGATTTATTTATCTCTGATGCTGTAAAACACTAAATATAAAGTGATTCTACAAATACTATTGTCGAAGTGAAATATTTTTATGAATTTTCTTTAAGGTATAAAATCAGAGGAAAATATAAGGAAAGAATCTTAATGAACTAAAGATCTTAATGAACTCTATTTTGTTAAAAACTTTTACAATATCTGAAAGATTTTTTTCATTGTTTAAATAGATAGAAACAGTTCCCTTTGAAATAATTGTCAAGACATTAGTAAATAAAACACTCTAAATCTCGTTTTATATTTCGAAATGTTTTGAGAAAGTTTGAAGAATTTTTATTCATTCTATTGTTTGGTTATACTAGTGTTTCAAATAATTTTTATCCCGTGTCCTAATTGGTTCGTTTGTAGTGATGATTAATGACGCTCCAATTGACATGTATAAATGAGAAGAGGGAAAAGTATGAAATGCATAATTTAACGAGACGTCGACATGAATACTTCATTGATTCTACAACAGTATGATAAAATTTAAGTGTCAGAAGTATCCCCATTTTGAGGAAAATTCCTGCGTCGAAGCCCATCTAGTTTTGTAATGAAGGAAATGTAACTGGGAATTCTAAATAAAGATGTATAAATGTACAGCTAAATTAATCTCTTGTTTCGTTTCAAAATATTGTGTTTAAACCTTGATTTTGGTCTGGTGTTGAATTTTGGTCTTTATTCATTAGCTTGAAGGCTTTGAGTTTGTCATTGAAGTTAATCATATATTTGTGCTTTCTTTCGAATTGTGGGATGAAATTTCTAACTACGATCTGTAAAGAGAATCTATTTTATATACACTTATAAATTACTTAATTACTCCTAAAGGTCTATTATTCTAAAACTCCTTTCCCAGAAACCCGAAAATATGGAGTTGCCACCGATTCCGCATTAACTGTAGAAGCGGTGGTGTCACATTGCCGAACTCCCGATTTTCACTCTACCGATCGAAGAAACACGGAGCTTTCGGGATGAAGCAATGTGCTCCTCACGCGTGTGGTATCGCAGAGCCGCAAGGACACCCGTATTGGAGAGATTTTGAAAATCCCGAGGAGAACGGGGCGATACAGTTTCCGCGAAGTCTGCAATGCTAGCTATCTCGCCGTATGATGTCATACCACTAAACACATCATGGTTTGGTTCCGAACGGCTACAAACGTCCATGCCAACGGTGGGACTCAACCCACAGACTTTGGTACCGAATAACAGCACCCTGGTCATTCGGCCATTGTCCGGTGAACACTCCAGGAAAATCCTTCCTAAAACATGTTTTAGCTCTAAAGAATTATTCTCTGCCGAATGCATCCCAAAAACGAACAAAGGGAGCACCGGTTTAATGCTACTCGTGAAAGCCATGGCGTCCCCGAATCCGCCATGCGCATGTATCATTTTTTTGGCACCTAACAGGTAATAAGAAGGACTCTCGACGCCATTAATTCATCCTAAAGGTCTATTACGCCAAAAGATCTCTGCCCAGAAATATGAAAATATTGCGATCCCGTATTAACAGTGAAACAAGTAACGCCAGATTATCGATTTTACCGATTTTTCGGCTGCCTATCAAACAAACTGGGATTTTTCGGGACGATCTCACGTGCCTCTCACGCTTCAGGTGTCGTAGAGCAACAAGGATACTGGAATTTGCGAGTTTTTAAAAATCCCGACGAGAACGGGAACATACTGTCTCCGTCACGTCCACGAAGCGAGCGATCTCGCCGCATGACGTCGTATCGCTGAAGACTTCATGGAAGTACTTCCTAAATCTTTTTTAGGCCTAAAGAATTATGCTCTGACAAATGCATCCCAAAAACGAATGCGGGTGCACAGGTTTCAAGTTACTCGAGAAAGCAAGGACGTCAGCGGAACCGCCCTGAGAGTTTATCGGTTTTCAGCAACTTACTGACAAAATGTAGCACCAGAGACGCCATTGATTCCTCCTAAAGGCCTATTAAACCAAAATACCTTTGTCCAGATACCCGAAAATATATCATTGGTGCAAAATTCCGTGGTGTTCTTTTTTCTAATGCCCTCTGGCAGGAGGTTCCAGACCAGGTCCATTCAGGCTTCATGCACATGTGTGAAGTTTATAATAACACTAGGGTCGGAGTCCGTCTAGGCTGGTTGCCACCTCAATTTTGACCAAGCGATCCCCCTGGGAGGCCTCTGGAGAGATTGAACCCTCTTCCACCCTCTCTGACCTCATAGAGGGACTTTCCGGTCTACGGATTTAACATGCCTATATCCGGCCTAGATACAGAGGTATTTAATGGTGCGTGTCGGGATTAGATCTGAACACCCTCTGCATCGAAAGCCGAAGTGCTACCACAACGCTAACTCGAGCCCCCAACTCCGTATTAAATTGACTTTTAGCGGGCTGTAATACATAATATTGTATTAAATATTTAGCTCATTCTCATATTTCTTTATTTAAACTGTGTTACTGTAAATAATTTGTTCTGAATGGAGGTTTCTCCAAAAATGCAGAAAAAATATTGAGCATTTAATTTAATAAAGCTGGCTTCCTATTTTCTGCAAAACTCAGGATAACTACTTTAGAAATTAGACGTCAAATACAATAAGTCAGTTCTATACGTATTTATATTTCTGAGTTCAAATTTGTTGAAATTACTAGTTATTACGTAAGCAACATACAATGAGCGGCAAATTTATTATGACCACCTATTCAGTACTTCCTTGGGTAACATATTGCTCTTAATACTCCTGCGATGCTCTTTGACAAGTACTGTATGTCATGTTGGTAGATGGCTTGAGGAATCTGTGACAATATCCGATGAATTGTACTTTCCAGTGCTCTAAGATCCGATGGCCTTGGAACCAGCTGCATTACCCCTTTCTACCGCGTCTCATAAATTCTCAATTGAATTTATATTTAGTGATTACAGAAAGGAAATAATCGGAAAGTTTGCATCAGATTTTTGAAACCCTCAGAGGAAGATGTGTGATTTATGGCATGAGACATTGTCCTGGGGAAATTATCCAAAGACAGTGGAGCAAATCATTTACATAAATGGATGTACTTGGCCATCGATATTATTTAAATGTCTTTTGGCCTTTAGACGCTGTTATAAACAATCTAAAGGGCCCAAAAATTGTCAGAAATACATCCTCATAAGCGTAGCCACCAGGTAAAGCTTTGTGGCGATACACTTAAGGTCCATGCTTTCTATCTGTTATCTCCATATACGCACACTGTCATCTGCACAGTGTATTCGAAAAACTGATCCATTGGATAACATAACTTTTTTCCATTCCCTTTTCTGCCCAAACCTTGTATTCACACGCTAACTGAAGACCTTTGATCTTGTTAACAGTCTTGAAGCAACGGACTTCGAACTTCAGCTTCCATACCGAATACAATGCAATGTGCGGATGCAATGTGCGGCTAACAGTACGTTGATAGGCTATCTGATTAAGTCCTGATTAAAATTACGTGTGGTTTTCAGCCCTCTGTCCCTTCTGGTGAACCAGACAAGTTCAGAAACTTTCTTTTCAGATCAATCATCCAGTAGCCAGTGACAACAACACGTCTTGCGTTAGAACACAATTTTTTTTCTTCTTTATTTAAACTGTGCTACTGTAATAATTTCTCTTGAGTGGAAGTAGTCCTCTCTTTATGTTTTTCTACTCTAGAATACTGCACAAGCTTTGCGGATAGTTAGTCCACTGACATTTCAGCATATATAAATGGTATTGATGTTACGACATTTACTCTCAGAGTGTATCAGAAATTAGTTATAAAATATATCGAAATCAACGAACTCAGTGTATTCTACCATCATACTATCGAACTGAAATTAGCTCAATCTTTAAAGGAACTGTTATCTTATAAGCATAACGTTGTCACACACATTTTTTTTCTGAATATTTCACAAATAAAACCTTAGGTTAAACATCACTGTACACTTAGCATTTCAAGTGCTTGTGAATTTCAATAGCACTCATTTTCCAGATGATAACACTTATTTTACTTCCTACAATTATATGCTCTTTTGAAAATCTTATTTTGTAGAAAAAAGAGAAGGGCAAATGTATATCTAAATAATATAACCCCGTGTGAACATGAAAATTCGAAACTCCTAAGTGCAGACGAAGTTGAAAGCCTAACCTAAACTAGTGGAGCGTCCAGCATCTCAAAGTCATTTATCTCAATATGTTTATTTACGGGACTGGATATATCCTATTTCATGTAAAGTGCATTCGAGATTTAATTCTGGGCATTAATTTCAGAGTAATCAAGTTTCTAAGACTAACTTTTGCGTTTCATTTTCATTAAAGCGCGCTAGACGCGAGTCGAAAAAGCAAAAATAGATTTATACCATACGTAAACACGACCCAAGTTCTATTTTAAAAAGGGAGACGTGTCCTTCTAGTGAAATCTCGCAAATTGGTTTTAAGGAAATTTAGAGTTCACTTTTAAAAGCTAAAGTGGATTAAGGGTGGTGTACTTTTTTCTAAATTTTTTTTTTTTTTTTTTTTGCTGAGATGCAATTTAAATCTTTGTTAGCGGCAAAGCAGTTGAAATGAGAACGACTTTAAATTGTTGTAAACTACTTGGGGAGTAGAAATTAAGTTTGAGATCCAAACGGGGCCAAATTTGTTGCGTTTTATTCTTGGTCAATTATTTTGTTTTCGTCAGAACCATTTATAGACATATTTAGAAGGAAGGAAAAATTTTGTTTTAATGCATCTGAATTAATGATATGAGTTTCTTTTTCAATAAATTCCTGCATTAATTTTGGTGCAAATCATGTTACTTGCATTTTTAATCGCATCTGAAAATTGTAAACTCTAAGCTGATAACAATGAATAAACACCGATAAAAATTACTCTGAAAATGTTTTAAGACGCTGTTAAAAAACTGGTTAGATTTAATATTTTTATGATTTATTTAAGGATTTATTAATTTTTTCCGAACGATAAACCTTTTTAAATGTCTCATAGCTCTCTCATGTTAATTGCAGTACGAGACATAACTACTGTTCGAAAAAATTTACCTTTCGTTAACCTTTAAATTGATTTTTTGATTTCAACTAGATAATTTTTATTTTGTAACACTTTGATATTACTTGCAAATAAATTCGATTTTAACTGAATTTATTTCATACTCTCAGATAATTATAGATCTTAATCGTAAAAACACTACTTCTACAGTTATATATGAAATATTCATAGAAGAAAAATATTTCTCGAGTTTTCAATGGGGCAACACTCTCTATCCAGCAAATAAGCGGACAGGCCGGCTCAACTTAACGGAAAAAAATTTACCAATAACACAAATGCTAATGTGGACTGTCCGATTTCGGAGTACTCATATCGTAGCTCGACTTCTTCACTTGAAGTCATTAAATAAAAACTTTTATCACTTGAGACATCATCTCTGAGATGAAAGTGGAATTACAGAGAAAATCATATAGCATAGAAACCGGAAAATATTCTCTACGGAGAAAATAAAATTAAACTTTCGTCTCCCTCGCAACGAAGAAAGCTTAAAATAAAATAAATAAATAAATAAATAAACAGGGTGATCTAAAAGTCACAGAAAAAGTAGAAAATCAATAATTAGAAAGGTATAAAGAGTAGTACGATATGATTTCACAGAAATGCACAGAAAGACGTGAATTTTTTTTAATTATGAAAAATATTCTTCCCAGAATAGTTACATTTGTGACTGACAGATGGCTTTTCAGTTGTGTCAGTAGTATGCACAGTGGCGCAGCACAGTTAGGATTTGCGACGCAGTTTGGATTACAAATTTTAATATGACGGCCGTCATTTATGAGAAATGCCGTCAGAGGTGGCATGATACTCTGCACAGTATCGAAGAGAGCTTCAGCTGTAATACCTGCCACATGATGGTGAATAGCTTCTTTCATTGGGGATCCCATAATGTCGATCGCAGCATGTGCGTGTGACAGGACATGTGATGTGCAGTGGCTCTCCATCCTGCATGAATGTTACACTATGGATCGCTTGCCTCTCTTGCAAGGCTGCAATGATGTTGTCTCTTAAAAGCGCTGCTTAACGCTCGCCTGTGACAGAAAAAGTTCGAAGTGTACTGGCAGGCGAATCTGCTCTAAACTATGAACGCCAGCAGCTCCGGGACCACTACAGCGCACCTGCCGGTGACAAATGTAACTATTCTGGTAATAAAAACTTTCGCAATTAACGAAAATCCTATGTCATTCTGTGCATTTCTTTGAAAACTGCATCGTGCTACTTTCTATTCTTTTCGAGTTATTTACTTTTTACTTTTTCTTTGACTTTTGGATCACCCTGTATATATATATAAACTAATACTTTTTCCTCAAAAAACAATATTGTTTATGAGTGGTAGATGACACAAAAGGTATGTATGAATGATGCTTGCACATATTCTTCGAAATTATGAAGAATGTTTAGCAAAACCTCTCTTAAAAAAAAAAAATAGATGATCGAAAAGTTCAAGTGTGAGAAATCAGAGAATTCATTGGGGCTCTTCCCTATGAACTGCAGAACAGCGTCATTTCAAAATCCTTCAATCCTATGGTATGTTATCACTGAGAGCATGGAAGATGTGCAGCACGACATAAAATGAATTGCAACCTAAATGACAGAAATGGAAAATAATTCTGAAAACTGAACAGAAAATCAAACGTGAACATGTATTATGACGTCACATCACAGGGTTCTAAAAAAAGTGGTGGTTTTACACTATAACTGATAACAGTTGTAGTTTTTCAACACTCCCAACGTAGCGTCATATCGTACAAGCGCAATCTTGTTTACAGTATTGAGTCAACTTTTACGCATACGAAAGTTTTATCACTAAACCGATCAACGTAAATGTAAATTTGCGAAACGGGGGAATATGAGGAAGAAAAATGAACTTGAACAAAAACTGACAACTTAGCTACTAAAATTAAGGCAATATATTTCATCCTCCTGCTTAAAAATTTATAATAGAGACTCGATATTAAATAAACAGTTAAGTAATAAATTAATAATTAAATAAATAATTGTTAATAATGAAGATAACGATGTTATTTTTAATTAAATTGATGTAATATGGATAAACATGCAATATAAATTTGAAATCTGAAATAGCAATAAATATCATTTGAAATTGAAAAGAAAAGTTATATTAATTTTCTAGCAAAATTGTCTGTAATGCATTAATGTTGCACAGTAATGTTGCAAAACTGCTTTAAAATTTTCTTTTCACAACATATATTTTTATGCATTGTATAAATTAATTCCTTTTATCCAATGTTGTGTGTTTTAGCAGGTAATAAAATCTATAATTTGTCATTATAATTACTGTTTCAGTTATAGTGTAGGCCTTCGCTTTAAAACTGTTGTGTACTAACCCTGTTGGATTCACTCACGTCAGTGTTTACCTATGGAGAAAATGTGACCAAGGATTGTCGACTTGGATTAAAATATTTTTTCTAAAGTTGTACTCCGTAATAGAGAAAGAAATTGTACACCTTAGGGAATTTTTCATTTTTTCTTATAAAAAATAAAAAATAATATTTTAAAATTTAAATTATTCGGGGAAAATCTGGTATAGTCTGTTTTAAATGCTCATCAGTTCCTTTGGTGGTCGACATTTATAAAATGAATCCTGTTGCAAGGTTTAGAAAAGTTTAGGCTGGCTGAAAATACCATTTTTACCATGTTTTTATTAACTTGCTTTCTTGTTCGCATGTGTGTTTGTCCAGCACAAATCTTGTAATCGATTTTTAACTAACTTACCGACTAGCTAGACATTTGAAACTTTTAGAATAGCTCAGAACACGATGACAATGCATTTTTTAATACTTTTAGCCATCTTTTAGCACAATTAAACTAATTTTCAGTTATTTTAAGTTAATTTTGTTTTGTAGACTGGTGCAGCCATCTATTGATCGGAACGGGAACGAAAAGTTAAACGCAAGTTAACTTCAAATTAACTTAATTTTCTTTCAAGTTGATAGGATGATTCATCAAAAAAAATTTTTTAAAGTATTTATTAATACATAGAATTGTCAAGTTTATATGATTCAACAGAAAATTTAAAAACATGGTATATAAAAAGTTCTTTTTATCTTGTAAATATTATTTGATTATCAGCATTTATGTAGCTGTAAATAGCAGACAAAATTTCTCCTTAGGTTAACACTGAAGTAAGCCAATCCAACAGGGTTAGTATACAGCAGCCTAAAGATGGAGAAATAAATGTCTGACTTGATAGTTTCAATCCCTAATATTTTTTTAAAACTTTAATTAAATTGATTTACCCTTCGTCTTTTAGAAAGAATCAAAAGTCAGTTAATTTTATTTTGAAACACACTTCACCTGATACATTTTAGTTATTATCGCAGTGTGTCTTAACATGAATAATGCATAGCATGTAATTTGGGCAGTTCTGTAAGTACACAAAAGAGCAAAATAATTACGAAAATCAATAAATATGATTGATTATTGATTTATTGTCAGATTCATAAATAATGATTTCGTGTAAAAATCAATGCAACGTTCTAGCGTTTAAAAGTGCGAAGTTTCTTTTGAGGTCCTGCATTTATTGCCTATGACAGTTTGTACACATGATGAATTTTTAAAATTAATATAAAATATGACACATTCGCAAGAACCTTGAAATTGTCCTACTTAATTATGTTTGGTTAATACATGATATAAACATCATGGATACACAACATCATTTTATTATTATGTTTTAAAGCAATTGTAACCATATTATGTACACATGGGAATACAAAAGGTGTAATTTTTTATTTCTTTATTATATTTACACATATTTCATTATTATATTTTCTGGGAAACTAATATTTTGGGGAAAATTTCTATGTTAAACGTTAAACAATATAAACACACAAGACAGAAGCTTATATAAACTTTCTTTGGTCATTCTCTTATCAGATAAAAACGGGATATTTTTAACTCACAAGAGATTCATACATTCATTTGTTAAAAGGATATAATGCAATGTAACTGTAACTGTCTCCTATAGATATGAAATTTCTTAAGATGCCATTTTTTATATCTATATTACATTTACATACTTTAAAAATTAACACATTTGCTTAGTAATTAACGTGTTATGGAAAACTCTCGAGTTAATCGTTAAATAATATTTTAAAAGTTAAAATATTTTCTGAGAAATTAAAGTTTTTGGGAAAACTTCTATGGAAACATTAAACAATATAAACATTAAGCATACAAAACAAATACATAAGTAAACTGATCGGTTCTTTCATAGTTGTCTTATCAGATAAAAATATCTCTTATACGATATTTTTAATCGCATAAGAGATCCATACATTCATCTATTAAAATGAAGTAATATAATGTATTTGTAAGTGTCTCCTATATAGATATGAAAACTCATAAGGTGCCATAATATATATGTATGTAAATGTAAACATCTTCTGTACATTTGAGACTTCTGTACTTAAAGATTAGTTGTATTTGAAAAGATTTTCATTATATATATATATATATATATATATATATATTTATTTATTCATTTATATTTATTTATTGATTTATTTATTACACTTACATGCTTTAAAAAATAACATAATTGATTAGATACTAACGATTTTTTGGAAACTTTCGAGCTAATCGTTATACAATATTTTTAAAATTAACATATTTTCTGAGAAATTAACATTTTTGTAAAAACTTCTATGCTAAACATTAAACAATATAAACATAAAAAAGAAAAGCATAAGTAAACTGATGAGTTCTTTGATATTTCTCTTATGAGATAAAAACGGGATATTTTTATATCATAACAGATTCATGCATTCATTTATTTAAATGAAATAGCGTAATGTAATTTTAACTGTTTCCTATAGATAAGAAAATTCATAAGGTGCAATTTTTTATATCTATATTACATTTACATTTTTTTTTAATTAACATATTCGCTTAGAAATTAATGTGTTATGGAAAACTCTCTATTTATACCTTAAACAATATTTTGAAAATCAACATATGTTCTGAGAAATTAATGTTTTGGGGAAAATTTCTATATAAAACATTAAATAATATAAACACACAAAACAAAAGCATATGTAAACTGATTAGTTATTTGATCTTTCTCTTATCAGATAAAAATGGGATAGTTTTAACTCATAATATATTAATACACTCATTTATTAAAATGAGAAAACGTAATGCAATTATTAGTGTGATCTTAATATACGAAAACGCATAAGGTGCCATTATTTATATCTCTCTTAATTTTACATACTTTAAAAAATAACAGATTTTCTCAGGAACTAACGCGTTAGGGAACGAAACAAATGATAGGGAAAAATTCAAAGTTAAATGTTAAACAATATAAACAAACCAGAAAAAAATTATGCAGACTAATCAGATTTTTGGTTTTTTCTTATCAGATAAACATAGGATATTTCTATTATATACCTACATATTCACACGAACCAAATGGTTTGGGAATATTTCCAAGTTAAATGTTAAACAATATAAACAAAGAAACAATATATATGTAACCTGATCAGTTTTGGGATATTCTCTTATCGGATAAAAACGGGATGTTTTTTTTCCCTTATATACCTACAAATTCACAATATAGTATTGAAAAGTATTCGGGACCGCAGTAAATTTCTATCTCGCATTTATGCTTTTGAGAAACTTGAGCTTTCAAATCCACGCACCCCAGACTAGTTAATATTCTGCAGCGGTCTTAACCCGTAAATTGTGCACTATCAAGAGGTATTTCACAGCCTGTCAAGTCTGGAGTTAAGAATTCTTGGGTCGCAGTATTTATCACTCTAACAAAACTTTGTCATATATCCTCGGAATTCAGACTTTTCCAAAAGAGTTTTAAGAAGTTTGGGTTTAGGAAACTCTCGTATACTTATTCGTGACAGTGATCGAGCTCCTGTGGTCGGGTTTCAGATGAGGGGACTGAAAAATGTTGCGTTTGTGTCATTTTTCAATTTCATGCGCCGATACGGTGAACTGGATATTCATGGGGGCGATTCAGGTGTAATATATTGTCTTTGGATAAGCACTGATCGAGATGTTTGGAAGTAAGGTGGGTGTACTTGTGCGTCTAGTTTTTGTATTTCCGGCCGTTCTTGCCCCTCCCAAACGATAAGGTTATATTTTTTTTTTCGGGATTAAGCAGTCTAATTTTGTCTAATAGCTATGATAATCTATATATATATATAAAACAGTTCCGTAACTGACTCACTCACTGACTGACTGACTGACATACAACACACAGACCAAACCGCTGGACCTAAAAGGCTGAAAATTTGCATGACGATTCTTCTTATGATGTAGAGGTGCACTAGAAAGGTTTAAAAAAAAAATTCTTCTGAGATTTTTTTAAATAAAATTTTTAAGCTGTTTTGTAACTTTTTTTTTTAAAGTTTTCATTTAAAATAATAATTTGAGGGTAATAAAATTTATATCACGAGAAAGATCCTAAAAATTTCTTTAAAATGAGATCTTTTTTGAATTTTTACCTCTATTTTCTGACTTTTGGTGAATTTTTAAAGATTCATTTTTAGGATTTAATTTATTGAATGCTGATCACGTGATTTCTTTTCTGGCACTTTAAATAAATTTATCGTCACGTGCATAACAAGTAAATAGACAAAAAAAATTTTTTCTTGCTAATGCGACAGACGATTGGACATATTAAAATACAGTAAAAGATATTATGTTTCTCAAACTGTACAATATTCTTTAGTATTCTATTAGATTTAATTTTAATATTTTCTTTTACATTATTTTGTCTGTAAAAATATCCGTTCTGATTTTTTTATAAATATATTTTTTGTTTTTTTTACATCAATTGTATACATTGATGGTCGTATTTATTATATATATATATATATATATATATATATATATATATATATATATATATATATATATATATATATATATATTGGCATTAATTGCATACATTGACCGTTGTATTTAATTTGAATGTACTCCGTAGCGAAGTGCGGGTTTTCAGCTAGTCTATATAAAAAACAGTTCTGTAACTGACTGACTGACTGACATATAACGCACAGACCTAACCGATGGACCTCAAGGGCTGAAATTTTGTATGCCGATTCTTATTGTAGTGTAGGGGTGCACTAATAGAGATTTATGAAAAATTCTTCTTAGATTTTTTTAAAATTAAATTTTTAAGTTGTTTTTGAAACATTCTTTAAAGATTGAATTTAAAATAATAATCGGAAGGTTATAAAATTTTTAGCACGAGAATAATCATAAAAATTCCTTTAAAATGAAATCTTTTTATAATCTTTACCTCCATTTTCTGATTTTTGGTGAATTTTTAAAGATAATTTTTAGAATTTAATTTATCAAATGATGATCACGTGGTTTCTTTTATTTTTGTGATACTTTAAATTAATTTATCGTCACGTGCATAACAACGAAATAAATTGACAATTTTTCTTTTTCTTTCTAGACGAATGGACATTATCCAAAAAAATAAATATTAATATACGGTAAAAGAAATGTTCCTCAAACTGTAATATATTAACTGTACTGTATTATTTAGTATGTTCTATTAGATTTAATTCGAATATTTTCTTCTACATTATTTTGTCTATAAAAATATCCGTTACGATATTTTTATAAATATTTTTTTTATTTATTTTCTTTTTGGCATTAATTGCATACATTGACCGTTGTATTTAATTTAAATGTACTCCGTAGCAAAGTACGGGTTTTCAGCTAGTGATAATATATATGTGAAATATTTGTAACGAAGATTTTACTTTTTGAAACGATTCACGTTTAAGTCGCAAAAAGCACTTTAGACTAATTCTTACCATTACTAGTTAGTCTACCATTTAGTCTACGTTACCATACTCTTTGGAGTATCATTTTGCCATAATAGCAATACAAATAATTTATCAGACTAGATAAACAGAAACAGAGGTTCAAAATATTGAATTCGAATTTTATATTGGAATTTTATATTTGGAATTTTTTTTCGGAAAGAACGAATAAAATATTTTTGAGTGTTGTGTAGGAATTACATAAGAAAGCCTGTTGAAAAGAAATATTGCATTCATCAGTATGACAACGTTAGGAGAATTCCATAAAAGTAGAATTTATATACAATATAACTAAGCTAAGAGATTTCCTGGTTTGGAGAAAATTTTGGGGCCGTGAGCAGGAGGAACTAAATAACCTGTGTGCTAAAACTCGAAAATGAACCTACAGATTTAGAGCTTATATTAATGGGTGTTTACCTTGCAAAATTTAAACCAGAGATAGGAGATCTTGGAAGGCATTCAACGTATCCAGATGCTAGGTTAATTAGATGGAATAGTTTACACTAAAGAGGATACACATAGGTGCTTAAGGAGAACCCAAGTGGTATTATATATATATATATATATATATATATATATATATATATATATATTGCAATTAATTGAATTACCCGGTTAAATGACTGTTTGTTAAAACGCTGAAGGGGTTATGAACACTATATATTTTGAAAAGAAGTAGGGATTGTCTTTTTTGAATTAAAATTCTTTCTTCTGCCTTCTTTCATGATAAGAATTGGAGAAATATGGTAAAAATCATTCATCGTACTGTTTCATAAACAATAGGGACAACAAAAAGTAATCCGTTCGAAATAATTTCCAGTAAACTGAAAAAAAAATGAAGAAAAAAATTGCTGACAATTCTTTGAAAATGTTGATTGTATATACATGGCTTTATTGTTTATAAACATATTTTGTTTGCTTTACAGACAAAATTAATCCATTGGTGAATTGTGCAACATTGGATTTTGAAATTCAAAGTATTGCAAAATGCTGTTTAGAATATAAGGGCAATCTTAATATTATCATGAACTGATATGTTTTAGTAATTAAAAAAATCCTCTCTTTTTGTCAAAAACTTATTTTCAAAACTCTCCTAATAAAAAGGCTTAATAAAATGCTGAGTTCCATTTCACAATAATTTTTTGAGTTGATATTTATTCTTATAAAAGAGGATAAAAAAGCCATTTCGAAACATTATGTCAATGCTAGAATTATCGAAGTTTCGTGAACTTTAAGCCAAAAATGATTTTTTTGAAATCGAAAGAAAAATTTACGAGAAATTTATAATGATGAAAGAGACGGGAATTTTAGAATTTATTGTTTAACGTGTCTACGTAAGTTCAGACATGACTCATAAAAGATTTTTTATTCTGCCCTCATAACAATATAGAGAGTTTTTGAATTTTCGGTACCTTCAATATGCTTGTCGAAAATTATATTTAAAAATATTTTAATTGCTTAAAAGCCTGAACTGTATCTTTTTTTAGGACACACATTGAGTCCTTTTAAATTTGTTCTTATTATAAATTTTCTTCCCACGTAATCTAAGTCATTAAACATAGTCCTGAGCAGCAATTTCGAAATTAGTTTTTTTCAAAATTTTCCTATATAATTAATTTCTAATTATTTCATAATTTCCTCCTAAAATTATCTTTTATCGATTTTTTTTTCTTTTACATAAGTCTTTTAAACCTCTTTTTAACGAGTTTGTTTTAAATATGTTTTCTGAATTCAGGTCGTTCATAAACCCCATTTGGAAAAATAAATTACTGAGTGTTCACCTACTGAATACATAATGTAGAGAACTATTAATTAATTTCTATAAAAAGATACATAATTTGGAGGAAGAATTAAGATAAATGGGAAAAGTTTTGGATTTTATGTACCTAAAAATAAAATTTTATTAAAAGATTTTAAACAAAATGATATCCTTATTTCCGAGAAAAATAATTCGGCGTTTATATAATCATTAAATTATTTTCAAAGATCTTTAAAACCTACTCATTAAACATGAATTTAATATTCAACAACTATAGGCATCAATCCACTAGAAAACTTCTACCCAAAAATAAAGACCCGAAAGGGAATAAATCTTTAAATTCTCGCCATTCATCATGAAATCTTTAAAATTTGCCCAATAAACGCTACATAAGTAGTACAAAAAAAGAGGGGAAGGAAATCCAGCTCTCAAATAACTCCCAACACCACCACCACCACGTGCCGAGGGAAGAGAGTACGATTACCATCGAAAATAGCAGTCAGCAGCGTAATATATTTATTTAGCGATCCTGTTCGGGACTCGTTTTAGAGGTTGTACTTGGTCAGTCAAAAAGTTGAAGAAAGTAGAAGCTTTCATTTGCTCTACAATACAGGATTATTTCATTGCAATTCCTTCTAAGGAATTATCAAGATAATAGTTTTAACGACTGATATGTTTGGGACGAAACCCTGTATGTGGGTAGGTAGTACAAAGTTAATGATTAGCTATTAGCATTCTGTATTGAAAAGAAAAAAAATCAGGTAATCTCTTCTAATGAAACTACCGTAGATTATTAATGCAGGATTACTTATCGTTGCTTACCTCTTTCGTATGTATATATGTATGCATGTTTTGTCGCATTTTGGTACTTTTCTGTTTAACTCTTTACTGCTTGCCCAAGCGATACAGACTGGGATTGGTGAGCTTCCAAAATTATAACTCGTGACGACGGACATCTGAAATAATGCATACCGGAGGACAGTTATGGAGGAACGTAATCCTGCTTAAAAAAGATGTCGCTTTAAAAAAATGTTTGAAATTTGCAGTATTTTTTATTTATTTTCTTTCTTTTAAATCACGTTTTAATACTTATGATTTAAAATGAAAATGCGTATTTTTTGTAGGATAAATATATTTATTTCATCATGCTAGATTCTTCAAGTGAGCCCAATTGTCTACTCTCAATTCAAGAATTGCTTCGATACTCAGACTTTCCTAGTTTTCTGGAAACATTCCAATTAATTTACTCGACTCTCATCTATAAAATTGCAGCAATTATAAATGATCAAAGATATTATTCATATAACTTTAGATCTCAGCAACATTTCTGCGTTTCCAAAATATAGTCTCTTAATCCAGTCAATGTTTTACATGTCTAAATCTGAAAATGACGAATTCAATTTCTGCAAACCAAAACTGTACTTTTAATTTTAACAAATGACTGCCTTCCATTTAATAGACTAGTTAGATTTTTAAACGCAGATATAAAAAAAATTACACTTTTTTTTTGCAACTGCTTCTATGTTCATTTTGTCCACATCTGTAGACTAATGGGAACTAATATGGTCACTTAGCATAGCCAAAGCAGTCTCCACTGTAATTTTTAGCCACATTTTTAACCACAATTATATTTTTTAGCCAAATGCTTAACTCGGGTTATTTTGCGTATCTGCCTTAAGTTTTAGCCTACTGACGAGTTTAAACGAAATATGATTTATTTTTAATGTAACAGAACATACAGACTAATAATTTTAGAGAATGGAAAGGATGGATTTCCTAATTAAGCATGGGAAAACTCAAAACTTCAAATAGGAGTATACACATTCTCCGCAATGTATAACAAGCTCTGTGCTTCATACGTGCGATCTTTTCTCCTTAGTAAAATTGGCTGTATGTGTAGTTTTTATAATAAAGTATGTATTAATTATAATGGGCACTCACAAAATTATTTCTTAATGGTATTTATTTGTAAAAGTTTTTTTATATTCAAAATTTCTAATAAATTCAAAACTTACAAACTTATGCCCTAAATCCTAAAATTAGTTAATAAAACTTGGGTTGAATTTTTTTTTTTTTTAATTTATCAAATAAAGTACTGTTTCGATAAGAACTTGTATATCTATTATATCTTATCTTGTAAAATGGCTAAAAAACTTCGCCACATAGTTTAATTAAAATTTGGAAAAGTTAATTATTAATCAAAAATATACTTCTATTTATTTAATGAAGAAATTTTTAATTAAAAACTTTCGTTAATAATTTTTTTTTCTAAAAGTATGCTTTTATCATATTTTTCATCAGGTATTTTTAATACTTTTCTTCAGTTAGTTTGGAATATTAATATTAAAATAACATAAATATATGCTATAAGATAGATCTAATGAATCCCCGCCTAACAAATTTCATAATTCAAGGGATTCAGCTGTGTTACTTTATGAAATATTTTTTCTCAACTTATGAGATTTTTATGCTATTAATTATTTAATACTTATAGCATTAACTTATTTTATGTTATTCCCTTATGTTATATTACTAACTGATTATTATATTATTAACCATCGTGTTCTAAATTCTACCACGTAAACTTTATATTGATGAGTTACATCTTATTAGTTATACACGTGTAACGATTCTTATACTGTAAATTATAATAAACGTGTTATACCTTACAATATTTCATCTATATTTTCTGTTATATATATATATATATATATCCCTAATTTAAATACCCCATGTCATATTCATGCCCACATTAGGACGTTCGGTTGTTGTGTTATGAAAGTGCTGATAATTCGATTGCTACTCGTTAGCGTGGAGATGTAAACATTTTGTATGCCGAATTGCCCTCCAAAACGGAGCAGTCATCTAAATATAACTTAGGTTGGGTTTAAAGGTCCACCATGTATGTTAATGCATATTTGTTTGGACAACCGAGTACGACCTCATGTCACGCAAATGTCAACGACGGAGATGTAAATTTTAATAAAAAGTGATTAAAAATCACGGTAATAAATAACACGCCCTTTGTTATACTCCTTTTATAGGTGTGTAGAAATAGAATTGTCGTTTATTTATATGAGTTTCCCTGTCGATGTTTATTGGACTATTCAACACGAATTATTTATAACATCAAAAATATTCATTGTAAAATCGTTGTGCAATGAAAAATGCATTCTCTCTTACCCATCTGTGTTTCCAGGATATTTGATATTTATAAAGTGTGGTGTTTAGTCTATATATATAAAGCAGTTCCGCAATTGACTGACTGACTGATTGACTAACTGACAGATAACGCACAGACAAAACCTCTGGACTTAAAAGTTGAAATTTTGCAAGGTGATTTTACTTATAGTGTAAGAATGCACTAAGAAAGATTTTTGAAAAATTTTTCTTAGATTTTTTTAAATTAAATTTTTAGGCTGTATTTGTAATATTCTTTAAAGTTCGCATTTAAAATAATAATCTGAGGGTTATAAAATTAATATCACGAGAAAGATCATAAAAATTCCTTTAAAATAAAGTCTTTTTCGAATCTTTACCTCCATTTTGTGATTTTCGGTGAATTTTTAAAGATTAATTTTTAGAATTTAATTTATTAAATGCTGAACACATGGTTTCTTTTCTTTTTGTGATACTTTAAATTAATTTTTCGTCACGGGCATAAAAGCGAAATAAATTGGCAATTTTTTTTCTTTCTAATGCGGCAGACGATTGGACATTATACAAAAAATATTAATATACAGTAAAAGAAATTTTCCTCAAACTGTACTATATTAACTGTACTATATTCTTTAGTATGTTCTATTAGATTTAATCTCAATATTTTCTTCCACATTATTTTGTCTATAAAAATATCCGTTGCGATTTTTTTACAAATATATTTTTTTGTTTTTTTTTGTATCAATTGCATACATTGACCGTTGTATTTATTAGAAATATATATATATATATATATATATATATATATATATATATAGAGAGAGAGAGAGAGAGAGAGAGAGAGAGAGAGAGAGAGAGAGAGAGATAGATAGATAGATAGATAGATATAGATATAGATATATAAATATTGCATACATTGACCGCTGAATTTAATTTTAATGTACTCCGTAGAGAATCTCGGGTATTCAGCAAGTTTAAATATAATTATGTAATGGAAGATCTCTGTTATGGAACCTATTTGTTATGTTAAATTTCCATTAAAACGTTGATTGACTAATTAAATTTCAAAATGGGAAATTATATCAGCAATATCTTTTATATTCGTGCCTATTTAAATATTTTGTAGGGCCTATCTGCAATATTTCCGAAAGGTATTAACAACCTAATTTATTTTTTTTTTCGTACTAGGTTTTGAAAATATCATCAACCGTTGCGCAGCTCTGCCGAAGCCGTTCTCTAAAGTTTTCAACCACTCTGTTGGTCATCTGTCAGGAAATGGCGACAACTTCCTCACGAATAAAGAACTAATGAACTTTTTGCACATTATCTAATGTTCCGATGACGACCACTTTTTTCCCTTGGTAGTGCAAACCTACTTCCTCTCATGTTTAAATAAAGAATTCATGAACTTGTTGCACATTATCTAATTTTCCTATGACGACCACTTTTTTCCCTTGGTAGTGCAGACCCACTTGCTCTCATGTTTGAATAAAGAATTCATGAACTTGTTGTCCATTATCTAATGTACCGATGACGACCACTTGTTTCCATTGGTAGTGCAGACCCACTTGCTCTTATGTTTGAATAAAGAATTCATAAATTTGTTGCACATTGTCTAATGTTCCGATGACGACCACTTTTTCTCCCTTGGTAGTGCAGACCCACTTGCTCTCATGTTTAAATAAAGAGTTCATGGACTTGTTGCGCATTATCTAATTTCCCGATGACGATCACTTTTTTTTCCTTGGTAGTGCAGACCCACTTGCTCTCACGTTTGAAGCCAGTCACAGGATTTCTTTTCGATCAGGAACGGCAGCAGTTGCATAGAACCCGAAGAGCATGCTAAATGCCCTCTGTGTCACAGTATTGTTGTTTTTTAAAATCTCCTAGAAAACGGAACCGCGATGTTCACAGGACCAACTCAAGGTGTTTCTTGACAACTAGACAATCTGCCCGATCTGTTGTCACGTGTCGCTCTGGCTCACGACCACCACTCCCTTACCAATGACCTTCAGATATGTGAGAATCCCCTCTTCTGCACCTTGTGTGATTGACTTATATTCGAATTGTACGTCGTTTCGTAAGCTCTAAATATATTGTTAAGATTACGAATCGAAACCTCAGATTCACTGGTTTTCTTATACTGAATTGCGTCGTAGACATGAGTTTTTCACCAAGAAGACTTATTCTACAAAATATTCCCATTACAAACTATATAACCTCAAAATATAAGTGAAAATACACTGGCCGTATAGGAAATTTTACCTACCAAATGAGATTACAAATTGGCAAAATACTATATGATGTTTATAAAAAAAATTGTTTTTTTTTAAATTAGGATAGAAAAATTTCAAGAAAAACGATAAATAAATTCTTTCGGAATAGTATTTTTTAAACTTAAAGTGCTATAAATAATTTTGGAGACAAATAGATAAGAATTAAACAAAAGCTTTTTTTCTTAACTCATTATAAAAGATATTGCATTAGTCATTACATTTTGAAATATTCGGTGTCAAATTTTATAAAACTTAATCTAACTGTTAATAATTTGCAATTTATTTTATAGCAATGTTGACGATCATGGAAAGGTATTTATACTTTTGTAATAAAATTATCGATTATATATGATATGTTTTAACAATAAAAAAACACATAAAATACAGAAATTAATTATGCTCAATTTGTGATTTTTTTTTTTCAAAATGCATAGAATCAGCTCTTCGGCATTCAGATTTACCTCAGAGATGAAAGAAACAAAATTTTAACTTCAACTTGAAATCAATTCCTTATAATTTCACACCAAATACAGATAAAATGTAAAAACAGGATAGATTTAATCGACAGCCACGTATCAAATATTCAACAGCCTCCGTATCTCTTCTTTTACATTCTAAATCCCTCAGTGATATAAAATTCATTGTTTTTGGAATCTCCGCAATTAAAACTTTAAAATTACAAATAGCCCATATCCATACTGAAACACTTATTTTATTGTCTTGTAAAATCCACTTTTGGAACTCATAAAATTTTGTTTTCCACTTTTTATATCCATATCTTTCTTAACCGGAACTTAGATATGACACTTTTATGCGAACATTACCCCCAGAAAACCTACTGCAGATATACAGTCGGCCAGGATTTATGATGTTCTGGTATTAACTTTTGCAGCACTTTAAGCAGCAACATAAAACTAGTTTAGTATCTCGGGCCGACCCTCCGGAATCACATGATCGTATCTGAGGCAATAAGTAACTCGAGTTAACATGAAACTGCAAGATCTCGCTTTAAGAGTTTGAAAAAGAGGTTTATAGAAGCTCAGAAATGTGAATTCTTCCCTCTTTTGACGATTCTTTTCATGTATCAGAAAATAATTTTTATCAGGATTTTTTATATATAAACTGCTACATTTCTCTCGAAGTCGATTAACAATTTTTAGAACTCCCAAAAAGATTGCGTGGATATTTCGGGAAAAATTTATAAGCAGAATTTTTACCTCCTTTTTATAAAACATTAGATGGCCGTTCTTCAAAAATAAAAATTGTATATTGTATAATCATTTAGAATATATATATATATATATATATATATATATATATGTGTATGTGTGTGAATAAGTAAATAATAATAATAATGATAATAATAATAATGCCCCATCATCCATTAATTCTATACCTTACTGTGACTATTCATAACTTAAGTGATGTCTTCCCCTATTACAACTATTTCCATTTCCATTTTGATGGCATTTAACTGATCTTAAAGGAGATCACCAGATGTATATTCACGTGCAAAGGTGAAACTATTATTCCTTTGGGCGGACATAGCATCTTTAGAAAGGGATAGCTAGAAAGGGATTAGACCAGATTCTATCATCCATTTTCTATGTTCTTTGTAAATATGTAAATAATTGCTACCTCTATATAAGTATGTTAATCAATTAATTATAAGAATACCGCCCATAACGTGTTGAAAAAAATAAAATTATCATTCCTCTATACTGGACTGAACTCCCTAAAATTGCTGACTGCTCAACCCAACGAATATTTAGACATCTAAACTAAAATAAACTCATAACTCAACAGTTTGCTGTGGACGGAGGCTGGTGCCCATCTCCGCTTTCTCGACTGTGGACTTGACTGTGGGGTGACATACAGCATATGTTCAACATGATGTGGGACCCCCAGAGCTTAATTCCCAAGCATGATTGGTATGCATTTTATCGAGACACGGAATAAAAGGCTGAGTCGACATTGCCCAGTCGGAGGGTCTAACCCTGGACCTGTCGCGTGGCTGCTTGACGCTTTTAATATTTAGACGTGTCTGCCGTAATATTTCCCTCTTGTTCAGAGAATGTTACTTATACACACACAGGCATACATATATATATATATATATATATATATATATATATATATATATATATATATATATATATATATATATATATATATATATATATATATATTTATATATATATATATATATATATATACATATAGATATATATATATGTATGTATGTATATATATATATATATATATATATATATATATGCATATATATATATACATACATATATATATATATATATATATATATATATATATATATATATATATATATATATATATATATATATATATATATATATATATATATATATATATCAGAGTAATATTGTGTTTATTATTTCGACTAAATTACGATTGATGTCCCAGGGAATTAATACACCCAGGTACTCAAAAAACGATCGTTAAACTTACAGATATATTACTACAGTTCTTGCATTTCAAACCAGATATTATAAAGTTTATACTTTTATGAAGACAAACATGATCAGTTAGTTAACTATTCGCATCGTCAGTTAATTATTCATAGTTTGATATATGTGTAAGAGCTACAATTTTTAAAGAAATAGTAAATGTTCAGATTTTATGACCGTTGTATATATATATATATATATATATATATATATATATATGGAAGAAATAAAATTCATACCGCACTAAACATTAATTTAGACTGACATGGCATTTATCGTGTAAAATGATGGACCATTTTTAGGATTGCTTGAGACGATTAAAGCAGCATTCATAAAAAACATTTCAATAAGTTATATCCATCTACTTGTTAAATGTGTCAGACTTTATGCCCGGGATCCGAGACATACGAAGTAGAAATTTGGAATGTAGTTTTTCCATTCAGAAATACGTTTTGAAGACACTGGTAAAAAAGGTTTCGATTAAATTTCGACATAGAGTTCAGTAAACGTTTCTTTGACTTTGACCTAGATAATATTTTAGGCAATGAGAATGAAGTATGTATTTATCTATATATTTTTTAACTTCGAGTCTTATAAAATTGTACCCGTATAAAATTGTTTTGCCTCAAAAGTAAACCATGATAATAGTAAGTGATATTGGTCATTGCACGGGCCCACGAAACCTTTCATTAAAAGTAGTTCCCATGATCCACTATAGTCTAAGTACCCCTATCACAACGCATGAATTAAATATAAGAGAAATATTTAGGAAAATCCTGGTTCTTCCGTGTCCAACATTCTCGCTCTATGTATTTTTTCGTGTTTGCGACAGTATGCCTGAAATATTTACTATGATACAATTCAAACTCCGTTTTCTTTTAACTTGCTGCTTCTTTAGAATGTCACTGAAGGAACAAAAACATTTTGTTTTGAAGTAGCAGTGCCGGTTCGTCGTGCAGACGGTGACAATTTTTTAAATTTATTTATAATTTTTTTTGGGGGGCGGGGAGAAAGAAAATTACGAAAAGAGATGTTAGTGAAAGTGCTATTTTTTATGTTTTGCTGAAATGTATATTTTTGTATGAAGATACCCCTTAGTTCTGAATCGTCTTCCCTTCCCCGATGAGGCTTACCTTTGTGGCGATCAAAGTACGTCAAAGTTTGCGTACTCCCTTAGAGATTAATCGGACTTTGAGACGTATGCGATGTGCGATTTGCGTTAGGGATGCGACATTGATGTCGATGTTTTCAAAACATCGATGTTTTTATCAAAACATCGATGTTTTAAACATCCATTTATTGAAGCCGATGTTTTTTTAACATCGATGTTTTGTGCTCGATGTTTTACGTTGTCTCGATGTTTTTTTTTAATGAAAAAGTACCGTAAATAAAAAAAATTACCACGTAGCATAATTTTCACACTCAGTAAATGTAAGTCTGAATTCTGAAAAGGACGAATACAAAAGGGGGAATGATTCCTTAGCAAACAGACAAAGGGCAATTAACAACCAATGAACCAATCAGAGCGCTTGGAATGTTCCTGACACTCCAGAACCTTCCATGGGATTTTATTTTACAAATAGTATATACACGAGTGCATCCATTTAAGTTTTCGTTTTGTTCTGGTTTTATATAAGTTGACGTTAATATTATTAGTAAGATGCCTCCCAAAAGTACCGTTTGGAAATATTTTTACAAAACCACCGACAAATTAGCAAAATGTAATATTTGCCTTAAGTCAAAACTTCTGGCAATACCACGAATTTATCTGGACATTTGAAGGCAAAACATGGCGGTATTTACAACGAGAATTTTGAGTCATCAATGTAGCCCAAAGCAACCAAGTTTTTGTCATTTGTGCTTGCCCAATCAGAGAGTAAAATTAAATAAGCCCCTCCCCCCTTGACTAACCGAAGTAACATTAATGTTAGAGGTTACTAAAACAGTTTTAAAAAATGGATGTTCTAAAACATCGATGTTTAAAAACATCGATGTTTAAAAACATCGATGGTTTTTGGGCGATGTTTTATTAGCATCGATGTTTTAATATTGAATATCGATGTTTTGTTATCGATGTCGTATCACTAATTTGCGTTTGGCCTGCTTGCATTCCGGAGAGGAGAAATTGCTGATGAATTGAAGTCTACTAGTGGCTCTCCTTGTAACACCAAGTTTCACGTGTATTCAGGGCCTTTTTATCACATGGGCTAATCGGGACTTTGTCCAGGGCCCCTGATGCTAGGGGTCTCCAAAACTGTCCTCTTTAACGTGCAAAATCTCTTTAACGATTTTTCTCAACACTGAAATACTAGATAGGGTGCAAGATAAGTGAAAGTTTTTAATTTCGCTTTCTGCCTTAGGAAAAATTTTAAATTATCAGGTTGTATCAGACGTACAGCAGTAGGTGAAAGGCGTTTTGAATTTGATGTGAAACATGTTTATGAATGCTTCATCGTATCAGCCATACACTGTAATAGCAAAGATAGGACTCGCATGCCGGGTTATTTGGTTTAAATCGTTATTTGAATCAAAATTTAAATCAAACGTTTGTTTTTAAACCCTGATTTTTAACAACTTTTCCCTCACACGCTTGGTATATGTACCTAGTATCTCTAATAGTATAGTCCATGGATAGTTTTTATTTTTATAAATGTTCGTACGGGGAGCCCCAAATAGCATCTGCCCAGGGGCCCCCAGCGTTGCTAATCGGGCCCTGCGTGTATTTTTATTATATTTTATTTTTCGCACTGTGGGTTCATCTGTTAATTTTTTGTTTTTATTTTACACAAGCTGTGTCACGGATGACAGTGTTCTTTTTCTGATAACTCAGTGTAATAAATAAGTTTGCAATTTACAGAATGTAGTGTGTGGTATTTTCACGCAATAAATATTATTTACGCACAAGTCTTACTACTCACCCTACACCTTTAAAAGCAATCGTTATGCAAACGATATGTAATTTTGAAATAAAACCTTTTACAAGGGGTTATAATTTTTTAGTTTAATAAGTAGTTATTCAATTTAGTAAGAAAATTATTTCTAGAAAATAAATGAGATTCGTCTCGAAGGAATGAAAACAGGATTTAAGTTTCATTTGTCAAATAAGGTTGATTTCGAGTTACATACTTTTAAAGCTGAGGAATAAAAATGTTTCAGATTCCATTGAGAAGTCGGTACCTAGTTTAATTTTAATGAAGTCAAACGTTGAAATGATTTCTCAGAACTTATATCTAAAAATAATTCCATTGTAATCCAAAATTGAAACGAAGATAAAAAAAAATGGATGCTAGTGGAATTTCCCGGGAAAGATTGGAAGGTGATTTAAATTTTCCAAGCACCTAAAGGTTCAGTGTAGAATTTCAAAACTAAAAAGGACGATGAGAGTTATAATACCATCACAAGAGACAAAAAAGGAGTATGTATTGTACGTTCCACTGAAATATTATGGTTGAAAAGTAAAATGTATACACTATTTTAAGTAAATGATGATCGATGTTCCTTGGAACCAATATACAGAGTTATTCAAAGGGCAATTGTAAAATCTATGGATTTTTTTTTTTTACTTTAAGTCTCACCAACACAGCTCTCTATGAGGGTATCCCTCCAATTTAGACCGAACACCCTGAGAAGCGATACCTGGCACATACCCTCCTCTCTCCAGTAGTAATTCCACGGAATGATTTTCTGGCCCACACTCTTTACGTACTCGTGCACATCAAATTAAGTATAATTATATATAACTAGTGAAAACCAGCACTTCGCTACGGAGTACATTCAAAGTAAATACAACGGTCAATGTATGCAATTAATGCCAAAAAAATATATATATACGTATAAATATATATATATATATATATATATTTATAATAAATACGATGATCAATGTATAGAATTGATGTAATAAACATATATTTATAAAAAAATCGTAAGGGATATTTTATAGACAAAATAATGTAGAAGAAAATATTCAAATTAAATCTAATGGGACATACTAAAGAATATAGTAAAGTTAATATAGTACAGTTTGAGGAACATATCTTTTACTGTATTTTAAATTTTTTTTGGATAATGTTCAATCGTCTGCTGCATTAGCAAGAAGAAAAAAAATTGTCTATTTAGTTGTTATGGAAGTGACGATAAATTTATTTAAAGTGCCAGAAAAAGAAATTACGTGATCAGCATTTAATAAATTAAATTCTAAAAATTTATCTTTAAAAATTCTCCAAAAATCAGAAAATGGAGGTAAAGATTCAAAAAAGAATTCATTTTAAAGGACTTTTTATGATCTTTCTTGTGATATAAATTTTATAATCCCCAAATTATTATTTTGAATGCAAACTTATTTTGAATGAAAAAAAGTTACTAAAATATTTTAAAAATTTAATTTTAAAAAATCTAAGAATTTTTCAAAAATCTTTCTTAGTGCACCCCTACATTATAAGAAGAATCGCCATGCAAAATTTTTAGCCCTTCAGGTCCAGCGGTTTGATCTGTGAGTTGTATGTCAGTCAGTCAGTCAGTTACGCAATTGTTTTATTTATACATATAGATTATTATTACTGTAATTCATATAGAAGAGTTACTATTTTTATAAACATAATCAATTATTTTTTCCGTTTAGAATTTACTGACAGCTAAAGGATGGTAGATTAGAAAGAGCATGGATTAACTCAGAAGTTGAGTGTGGTAAGAAAATATTTCAGAAGCAATCGGTGTAGCTCTTAGTTGCAAACCGCCTGCAAAGGGGTTTCTTTATTACTGCTTCTCATGTTCAGTTTCATGAACAATAACTTTTTGAAAGAAATGGTTGATAAAATAAAACGTATTACATGAAATCGCAGAGTGATCGGTAACAAAACAACTCTTAAATTGGGATGCTGGATGCGCATTTGAAAATATAATTAGGAGATTAATTTTAAGAAATTTTAATCTGTTGTAAAAACGCGGGATGAAATAAAAAAGACGAAAATAATGGGAAAAATACTTCATAAAGCAGAACAGTATATATGTTTCATTCCTCTGAGAAGTGATTTATCTGCTTTCAACGTATTAAATTTTTTTAATATTTAGCATCAAGTACAATTATTTATGATTAAAATTAAGTTTATTTATCAAGATGTGCTACTACTGTACAATAAATAACAAATATTTTTTTCCATTCCATTTACAATCCAATGGTAAATAAAAAAAAATGGGTGGTTAGAAAGAGCATGAATTAATTCAGAAGGTGAAATACGCAACAAAATATTACAGAAGTCACTGGTGTAACTCTTACTAACCGCCTCATTACGGACTTCTTTACTAATCTGAATCATGTTCAGTTGCATCAACTAAAACTTTCTTCAAACAAATAGTTGCTAAAATAAAAATCATTACATAAAAACGCTGAGTTATTAGTAACGTATCAACCTCTAAACTATGACACCGGAAGCGCATTTTAAAGTAAAATTAGCATTAACCCAAATCACACAAGTTTAGGGGACCGAACTCTTTTGTGAAAACACGGAAGGAAAAATAAATAACATTTTGAAATAAATGGTAAATAAAAAAAAGAAGTTAGAAAGAGCATGAATTAATTCAGAAGGTGAAATACGCAACAAAATATTACAGAAGTCACTGGTGTAACTCTTACTAACCGCCTCAATATGAACTTCGTTACTAATCTGTTTCATTTTCATTTGCATAAACTAAAACTTTCTTCAAACAAATATTTTCTAAAATAAAGAGCATTACATCAAATCTCAGAGTTATCAGTAACGTATCAACCTCTAAACGATGACACCGGAAACGCATTTGAAAATAAAATTAGCGCGAAACCAAATCACACAAGTTTAGGGGACTGAACTCTTTTGTGAAAACACGCAATGCAAAAAATAAATAAATAAATAAATAAAATGTTGAAAAAAATGGGAAGAAATAACTCAATAAAACATAACAGAATATATGTTGCCCTCCCCTGAGAAGTAATTTATCTGTTTGCAACTATAGCGTTTCACTTTCCCTTTTCATAAAGATATCCCCCAATGTTCATATCAAATTCTTCTATCATCACCGTACTAAGGGATAAAGACAGATAGTTTTTTTTCTTTTCTTGCGACCCTATGGCACTTGTGGTTCCTTTTATTTTGATTCGGTTCCATGCCAGCACGTCGACAACCTACTCACGTCTCCTGCAAATATGATTTGTTACTGAAGTATAGAACGTGATCCACTATTTTAAGAACCGGCGACTGAAAAGGCCCGGGATAAAGGAAAGAAATATAAATCCCGAGAAAAATAAACCAGAAAAATAGAAAAGAAATTCTTATTCTATGATTTAATCTTTAAGTTAAAAATTCAGGGCGGAAAGCAGAATAAAAATTTTTCCCGAACTTAGCAAAATTTTTCGTCCTTTTTCTTTATCCATGTGATTAAACTAATTCGACAGCATTTACGCTGAAGGTTTAGTTCTTCATTTTGTGACTTCATCTTCTTTTTTATTCTTTCAAGACTTAATTTCATCCGAATCCGAAGAGAGCAATCATCCTCTGCTATTTTTCTTTTACTTTACAATACTTTATTACAAATGAAAATTAAAGGAATGATAATGTCGTTTTTATTTTCAGGGAATAGTGACAGAGAACTGTTATATATATATATATATATATATATATATATATATATATATATATATATATATATATATATATATATATATATATATATATATATATATATATATATAAATATATATATATATATATATATATATATATATATATATATATATATATATATATATATATATATATATATATATAAATATATATATATAAATATATATATATATATAAATATATATATATATATATATATATATATATATATATATATATATATATATATATATATATATATATATATATATCTTTAGTTCGTACATTTTATTATCAATTTTATTTCTTCCTTGTCAATTTGCTTTACTTTGAACAGACATTTTAAAATAAAAAGATAATTTTAATGAATTGGAATGCACACATTTAGTAATTTTGATAGATTTTTATTATCGGCGAGAAAATTTAAAAGTAGGAGCAATATTCATTGAACAATGCAATTTCCATTTTTATAAACAAATTTAAAGTATGCGTTTTACTTAAAATTTTCGGTACCTGTAATAAAATCTAAAAAAATTAAGCTAACTATTATTTAATGCTTGATTTATCAGTAAGTTACAGTCTGTAGAATTTGATTTCTGTCTCCGGATATTCTTTCAATTGTATTAAAATATTTTTGAAACAAAAAATTTTCTTCTAAATAAACTCTTTCACCGAAAGAATTTTAATCTTTGTCGTCTTGAAGGTTATTATATTAGTTGTGACGCAGCTTATCGGACGAAACAAATTAAAGAACAAGCTATAATTTCAATCTTTACCCAAAACTTACTGAAAAAATTCATATACTTCAGGTAGTTGATTTCAATATATATATATATATATATATATATATATATATATATATATATATATATATATACATATATATATATATATATAACAATTACCTGCAGTATATGAACATTTTCACTAAGTTTTTATATAATTTTTCTCTATGCTCTATACAATTTTCTATATAATCTTTCATTTTTTATGTATTAAATCCACAGATGGACAATATGGTGATCTGCCAAAGAGAAGATTCTCTTAGATGTACTAATGCCCACTTTTTTGATAATATTTCACTCTTTCTTTCAAATGCACAAAAAGGTTAGAATGATAGCGGCGAGTTCCCCTTACGTTGAGTTTTGCCACCAGTGGCTTTCAAGAGAGCACCCCCTATATATACCATTCACATTATACATACCATTCACATTTGAAACGTCTAGCATATTAATATGGTTGTTACAGCAAGTAATAAATCTATAATTGTGAAATCGCAGTACAAATGCATCTAACTTGTAGTTTAAGAAAACGAAAACCTATTTTAATCAAAATTAATTGTCTTACAAAATATTAAAATATTCTCAATGCTCTAAAATATGTGTATCTTTCGTAAATTTAGTACATTTGCCAATAAATTAGAACATATTTTCGTATTTGATAATCACATGATTTGTCACATGATTTCTTGGTCACATGATTTTAGACCATCCTATTCCTATGATAAGAAATCCTTTATCACTATTACTGCAACCAATCACGAAATCAGAAGAATTAATTATTCTGCCATGAGTTTTTATTCTAACAATAATCTATAATAATATTACTGCAAAAGCGTTCTCTTTCGTAACTTCTAGATGAGAAAGCTGAATTCGATTAAGTAATTCGAATTGCGCATCCACTACTGTTAATCTCATCTATTTATTATCTTTCTATTCATACCTCATCATTATATCGTTCACGAACCAATATTCAATTAACTAAAATTTCATAAATAAGCACATTAGATACTGGCAGAATTTGAAGCATCTCTAATAGACCACTGTTTGATGTGGGGTCTCTTTGAGAATGCCGTTAGTAAGTCCCTCACGTAGCTGGTCTGTATGAACAGTGTCCGTCGAACAAAACGTGATCAGGAGTAGAACGTTCTCATCCGTACGTTCCTGGCCAGTCCAGAGGAAGTTTGATAAATGGGAATCACGGAACAAGCGGACGATGAATTTAGAATAGAGAGGGTATAACATTTTTGAAGATCAAATCAAATTCGAATATCTAGAGCGTAGGATAACACCGATACTAATAAGATGGACATTTCTTGAAATTTGATGTCATTAGTTTTTTAAACAGCTATTTTATGGCTTCCAGTAGGTTTTAGATATAAACACTTCATAAATTTGATCTATTTTATGGTATCTGGTGCCTGAAATACCCTATTTGGTGTAAATTTTTTTAATGTAAGACCGTGATTCTTTTAGATTTTTTAGTTATTTAAAGGTTTTTCACTATAAACTGCGTATGTGATTTTTAATTTTTTTTTAAATATCTATATTCAGTATATTCTTTAAATTCTCAAATTGTAGGAAGGATTCATTTTCCTAGATATTTTTAAAGTTGGAAATGAAATAAATCTTAGGACTTATTTGAGGTTATTATGATTTTCGAATTCTTCTTAAAGAACGTTTAGTTGGTACCCGATGAAACACGGCGGCTAGACGGTAAATAAATGCACTAATGCACAAATTTCACTCAACACATCATTGCCAGATGTTGAAAATCATAATAATGCGCAGAAACAAATAAATGTTTTTTAAGCGTCCTCGTGCTTAGTGAGTATCTAAAGCCAGATTTAAAAATGTCACTGAGCATGCGCAGAAAGCAATTTTTAATTGTAAATTATGCCAAATTAAACATTCGAAATAAACACTTTCTATCAGGTTTAATCTTATATTTCACAAACATAATTATCATAAAAAATTAAAATAGCAGAGGAAGATCTAGAGAGACTCCTTGGAATAAATGCGTTTATCATTAAAATATGAGGCGTTGAAAGGCAAAGTGGTGTAAGTCACATTTTCAACTTTTTTCATTTGGGGTCAAATATGTAATCTCCATGTTCAATTTATGGTGGAATTGTAAATAATTATTATTTGCAATATTGTAATAATTGTTATGAATTATAATTTGTTCAATTTATGGTGGAATTTTTTGTAGTTTCGGCAGTTAAACTCTTTTGACTTACACCACTTGACTTACTGACTTACACCACTTTGCCTTTCACCGCCTCATATGTCACCGAGCATACGCAGAAATAGTGAGATTCTAAAGCCACATTTAATCAGGCCCCTTAGCATGCGCAGAAATCAATTTTTAATTGAAAATTATCGCTAATTAACAAAAACTGCTGTTACAAAAACCAAATTTGACAAATCTACAGATTACAATCTTTCGTTTAAGATCAAAATGAAGTAAATTGATGCAGTAGTTTTCTCTCACGGACTGCCCAAAAAATCGGCTTAGCAACTACAATTTATAGATAGTTTTACTACTACCTATAAATACCTATAAAACAGAGCTACTTTGTATTGGGGTGCTAGGAGCCAGCTATGGTCTCTTGACTGTCTCTGACGTAGGAAAAATAAAAGATTTTCGAATTTACGCAATGCTGTAAATCTTCACCAAGAGTTATCATGTTTAGTAGAAGTATAGTCGAACTCTGAAAAATTATTTCAGGTTCTAAAAGAAAGTACAAAATCTGCACTCTCTTATCATAACAAAATTATATTCATTTCTGAGGAAATATTAAATACCTCTAGGTCTTAACACAGGAGGAATTCTTGAATAAGATTAACTAAATGAACTGAGGACTTTAGGTATTCTAGTGGTGACGAGTCGGCATTTCGTGCTAAGGGTGCTCGGATTGAATCCCGACAAGTGCCATTTAATACCTCCGTGTCTAGGCAGCAAAAAGTCACCTTAAATCCCTAGACGGGAAAGTCCCTCTATGAGGTCAGAGAGAGTGGGAGAGACTACGATTCCCCCACGTATCGCCCCTGGGGGGGGGGGGGGAAACTCGGTTAAAATTGGTGTGGCACTTGGCTCAATTGGACTGCAAACCTTGTGGTGCCATTATAAACAGGAGCCCCACCCCTCAGCCCCACTACCTTATATGGATCTGGTCTGGAATTACTTCAGGCCAGGAAACATTACTATTAACAACACAACAGCAACAAACAAACTGAACTTGAAAAATAAAACGCTACAGTCGGTACACTGGCAGTCTTTGGAGCCACAAGATACTGTAAACTGCCACGGGTTTTCTGAGTACATATAGTCTTGCAGTATACTGAATGAATAGAGTGTGTTTAATAATACTTATGTCACCGAGGCCACTGAATTTGAATTTTCGCATATTTTAATATTCTTTTCGTTTACTCATAATTCTGATATTATTTTACTAGGCAACAATGTTCAGCTAAATCAAAAGTAAAGATTTCCGTGGTAGACTTGGATCAAGGTCTCGCCCTTTTTACGGTCTCCTCATAAAGGCATAACCGAAACGTAAACAGGAGGGAAAGGAATTCCGAATGCGGAATTTCTCTAAATATTTACAAGTGACTCACAAAGTACACTCAACCAGCCTACTTCAGATAGAAGCATCGGCCATCAGGAATTGCGGTAGAAAATTTAAAGCCACAATAACATGATAAAATGCGCAACCGTGCCAAAGAAGCGGAGCTTATGATATTTAGTTTGGCTTTGGACGTGCGAGGAATCGAAATTCTAAAGCTATAAATGAATCATAAAACGAAAAATATTGCTGTCATTTTTCGTTTTTGTTACTAATGTCCGAGCTTTACCTCAGCAATGATTTGTGATTCTTTGATGTTGGTGACATTAATCGTTTAATGTATATGACATGAAAATATTCACTTAATTTCAAAACAATTTCTCAGGATTTTTTTTTAAATCAAAGCTCTCTTAATTTCCTTACAAACTGGTCACTGTTATAAAGACTCATGGAGTATATCCATTAATATTCAGGTCTTTATAACTGTCTCTCATAACTGCCATATATTGGCAGAAAGGAAAAATGATTTATTGCCAAAAAAGGCGATGCACGCCAAATCTGGTGTATTGAGCTTGTATTGCGCAGGCGCGAAGGACAGCTTGGCGCATGTCAGGCTAGCTTCGAAAAGTAGCGAGAGACAGCCCTTGGACGTGTAGGAGGTTGGTGACCTTTTTGGGAGCGTGTGTTGAGTGTGGTGGCGAGGAGTATGGCATGGCCGTATACAATTAAGTATTCCCTTTTTCATTATGTTTAATTAAAATAAACTTCTTATTTGCTCCTTAAACCCCTTGTCTGTAATTTAATTTACTGTAGTAGATATTGTTTCCTAGGTATGAATAATGTGAGTATTGTAATATGCTTAGCACGTGGGTCAGGCTATGTGTAGGGTTAAGTATTTTCTAGCTAAGCTAAGTGCTGTTAACCTAAAGTAAATATTCTACTTAATCCATGTTACCTGAGACAACCTATCTGGGTTATCTTTCATGTCGCTTTGTTACTTGAAATTAATTCTGTAACTTAATTTAATTCACAACGCATTTCATGTTTCACTTTTTTTGACTGGCTTAACTATTCGCTCATTTGCTACCACTTGTTCCGATACGGTTTCCCATTTTGGAGTCGTAATTCTCGGCCTCACAACAGTCACTACTGGAAAAGCTGAGATGAAGTTGTTTATCGGACATCTCGGCACGGGCTAAATTTGAGTACATGTTTGCTTCATTCTCTCTTAGTTTTTATTGCTCTGATACCTTTGAGTGTATAATTTATTCGCAGTTATATATATATATATATATATATATATATATATATATATATAATTATACATAAAGAATTTCAATACAAATATCGATGCAACTAGCTTCATGTTTGGTACATTAAGATTGAAAGAGAGTAAGCTATTTCTTGCAAAACGCAAGGGAAAAGCAGAAAATTTAGTAAGACCTTCTAGTTAGTGCTCAAAACGTAAAATAGGGTATTCTTTTACACAACATAAAACTTCGTATGCCTGCAATTAGATTTCCTTGATATTAATGCGAGTGGATGTTATACAAATTTACAATTAGTAAAACGACAAGATGCAATAAGTTTTTAATTACTTTGGTTTCATAACTTTGTACAGCAATTCTCCTATCCTTTGATTTAAAATAATTTGTTGCAAATTAATTTCATTGTTTTGCTCTTATAATTCTTGTACAATGTAACAAATAAATCAATTGTTGCAAAAGTTATAACAAAACACAAATTTTCAAGTTCCCTCATTGATTTTATTAGCAATGCGAAATCATCACTGCGCATCATTTTATTATCACGTCATTCACCATTATTGTAAGTCAAAATAATTTAATTCATACTGAACACTAACAAGCAAAATTTGAATAAGCAATTAACCAAAATGCAGAACAAATATTTAGTTTCACTTGATGGTGAGCTAATGAACTAATTGTCCTCTCGGTGACATCAAATACGAAACTTCGTGTCGTCTTTGCCAGAACATAATGGTTCTTGTTTGTAGGATGACAGTGCGAAACATTACACAAAAGAACTTCAAAATCTATGTCGACAGAGATAACAAAGAACTCTTGAAAATTGAATTAGATGTAAATATGGAGAATCGTAAGTAATTTTTCTTCCCTTCGGAAATTTTAATCTCTTCTTGCATTAGCCAATGTAAGAAAAGCTTAGATGAAGTTTTTATCGGACACCTCGGCACAGCCTTAAATTGAATACACGGAATCACGGAGTCTTTTGCTTCATCCCCTTTTAGTTTTTACTGCTGTTGTACCTTTAAGTGTATATTTTATTCATGTTGTCACACACACACACACACACACACACACACACACACACACATATATATATATATATATATATATATATATATATATATATATATATATATATATATATATATATATATATATATATATATATATATATATATATATATATATATATATATATATATATATATATATATATATATATATAAATATATATATGGTCTAGATTCAATTATCGGGTGCTAACAGATAGTCAAACATTTACTGCGATAAAATGCATCTTAGTAGTCTACAATGCAGAAATATTACTCTAAGATATTCCTCTACAGAGGTTTATAACCAAAAAAGGTATAATTATGTAGATATACTGTATAAATGCATTCATAAAAATATGGGCTCAAATTCAGTACATGGATACTTTCACTTTATCCCGTCTTAGTTTTTACTGCTATGATACCCTTGAACGTAAATATTACTCGTATAATCATATATACTCATATGTGGACTAGAAACAAGAAACAATTATCTGGTGCTAACAAAACACTTTAGTGCAACATGTATTGGAATATAATGCATCTTTGTCGTTAACAGTCTAGAAGTATTACCTTAATCTATTCTTCTACAGGGGTTTATAATGAACAAAGTAAAGTTATAGCAGATACGTTGTATAAATTAGTCACGATGCAAATTTGAAACAGTTAAAATATTATATATTTTTTTAATATGAATATACATTGAACTAGATGATGAAGCAATAGTCTATACATAAATATTTATACTCATAGTATGTATTAGAGTGAAAAATTCATGCATGGATAGCGGAATCTAATCTGAAATGTAGCTAAGTTCTTCTTGTTAATACTCGGATATATTTCTGCATTTATGACTTTTGAAAATTGCTTCACATTGCTAAATACATATACCTAAAAATGTTCTTTTTTTAGTGAAGTGGCCTTTCCAATTAGAGAATATATGAAATAAAATAAATAATAATTACTTACATAGCACTTCTAGCGTAGTCGCTTGAAGTAGCGGAGCTTCAAGTCGTTTCCTCAGTACCTCGTTAATTCCTTTGCAGAAGAATTCGCCTTTATGGTCATACCTGGATGCAACCAGTACCAGTGAACTGGCTGTCCGATAAGTCCCATCACTCATCAAGTCCGTCGCAGGTGCTGGCTGCGGACCTATAACCTCAGATCTGTTGTACCACGTAATGTTAGCTGCTGGACGAGCCCCTTCTACGGTACATGTGAGGGAAACCATTTCTCCTGCAACCACTGGGGTCGTGGGACCACGGACGGTCAGAGATGCAGGTCGAACTGGAAAGGGGGAAAAAAGGGAAAATTACTTTTGGTAACTAATGTTAAGTTAATTAATGCTCAAATTATACAAAAATATAACAAGTGTCGACAAAAATTACTAAGTACCAAAATAAAAGCATTTTATCTTCTTTTGTACTGAACACAACAAATACAAACAACACAAAATGAAAGATATGTTAACAGTACAGAGGAATTCCGGCAAAGAACACTTATGACATTACTCATTTTCTTTCCTACAATAATGACAAAAATGATAAGCTTAGTCTTTCAGGTTAATTATTTCAGAGTCAAAATCTAACTTTTCCAGTGATGTTATCATTAGAAAAAATTTATCAATTAAAAAGAGTCGTCTGTGTGTAATTTCAAGTGCCCATGACCTAGTACAGAAGTATTTATTGCACAACCATTTAGGCAATACCATATTACTTTTGCATGCATGTTGAAATTTCAAAACTTTATACACACACAAATATAAATATATATATATATATGTATATATATATATATATATATATATATATATATATATACATATATATATATATATATATATATATATATATATATATATATATATATATATATATATATATATATATATATATATATATTCTGGCAGTAACTTCCAATGAAGCAGTCCAGTCGATGGGATTTGTGCAATGTACTCATTTAAGAGGTATATTCCAAATATTCACTTTCAAAAAGCATATTGGGTAAGAGATGCTGCAGCACATGCTTACGTAACACGCACATTCCATTCCATTAATGCCTTCAATATTGTCTTTCGCCTTACGCAGCTACTTCCGTTTCTGTATGGCACCTAGATGTCGTTGAGTATCTTTGTTCCAGTGTGAAAGTAAAAATGCACGTAGAAATGCACATAAATTTATTAACTCTAGCTTATTGTTGATATTTAGTTGTTTAACATAGAAAAGGTGTATAAGGAGGAAAGCTATTTACATCTTTTCAATGAATACAGGTGAGAGTGATTGACGTCTTGTCTACCCCATATCCAAACGCTAAAGAATGTGCATTTTTACTTTCACACTGGAACAAAGATACCCACCGACAGCTAGGTGCAACACAGAAACGGAAGTAGCTGCATAAGGCGAAAGACAATATTCAAGGCATTAATGGAATGGAATGTGTGTGTTACGTAAGCATGAGCTGCAGCATCTGTTACCCGATATTCTTTTTGAAAGTGAATATTTGGAATATACCTCTTAAATGAGTACATTGCACAAATTCCCCCACTCAGATATAATACAAATATAAAAAGATGGAATTAGTTTAAATGAAGTAAGAGAAAAAAGTAAAGTATTAGTTTGTCGGGATTGTTACTCTGTATAAATGAAATAGCTACAACTTTTATCTCACTTCGATTTCCGTTTGTTTATTTCCCCCGTTTGTCAATGATATGGCAACTCTGTATTCGATTGCATTATTCCTCTCTGTACCTCACAAATTGTGTACTAGCACAATAATATAATTTTATGAGTTGTTATTTAAGAAAAAACACTTTTTGATGTTTCATTAAGTACATTTAATCACACACATGCATACATACACAACGCAAAAGAATATTTTTAAAAATCGAAGAGAAAGTAAGGGAAAAAAATTTATAGTTTGTGATCAGATTAGATTAGATCTACAAGCGAATAGTTTTTACTGATATTAAACATATTTGAAGTTTCTGAGGTTAAATTTCGAAACTGAATTAATATTGTTTTTTTTGTTTATTTATTCCTTTGCCGTACCTCGCTCGATTCAATTAGCCAGATAATTATATTAGCTTCGTACCGTGGCAGTTGATTTCGAGGTCCCGCTCTTGTTTACTTGCTAGATCGCATCTGCGACTTCTGAAAGCGCGCAGATATGGAGCCGTGTCTCGAAATTGAATAACGGTTTAATTAACGATGCTAATCGATTTTTTCCACATTAGATTAAATCTCTTAATTTCTTTTCCGCAAAGTATTGTTAATTTGAATAATGGCATCGGGGCCAACCTAATTAGATGTCTGAGAAGTTCTTCATTGAAGAAAGTTTTTCAGATATGTATTTATTATCTGTGCGGGTGAGAGCACGTTAATCGAGTGATAAAACTAGCATAATGGGGGAATATATATTATAGATTAATCAGGAGATAGTAAGCAGGGATATATCAAGGAAATTGCGGTTCTTTGAGTTGCAATAAATGGGGTTTAAGTGACAAACTTTTTAAACATGTTTTGTGCGCATGTTTCGGGTTTTTTTTTAAACAAAGCAAGACTTGTAGCGTTATTGGCCTATGAAAGATTATCACGAGGAGTATGATACATTTCTGGGAGTGATTTTGTTAAGTGATCCTTCTCAGCTATACATATCCATGTTCTTGGTTCTGGTATTGTGCCTTGTTTTTTTGTATGTTGATTGGTAGAACAGTTTGGAAGAAATACTATACAGTGGCTTCTAATAATGTTAATCATCGTGATAAGCGTAACTCCTTAATTTACATAAAGTATCTTATTCGAGTACTGGCTGGATTATATTATAATTTTTCATAAGGTTAAGATCTAAGTCCAGGTTTTGAATCAGAATAAACCAGTTGCACAGATGTCTAGTTCCATTATGTCAGTGTTCGTTACAGATAAATTTTACGCTATTGTTAATTCATTCGGAATTTTCTCTAGGCGTTTTGATGGGTAAAATTTACCTTTCTAATTTAAATATTTATTAGATCAATAAATTTTCTCCGATGTAAACCAACCTCAACTGTAAAATTCAGATCCAAAGTAAATTTTTCAAATTAAGAAATAATATTCATATTACATAATAAGAAAAGGAAAGACTAAATCATAAATAAGTAAAACTATCTCATGTAAGAAGTATATAAACCCTATTTCACTACTCAGATGAACAATTTTAGTTTTTCTTAAGTTGCAAATTTTTTATTAATCTCTTCTTGGAAAAATACTGTATAACAATTATAGAAATAAGCACTTTAAAAAACAGGAAATTTTATTTTAAATTTATCATTTTACGTCATTTAATAATATAAGCGTTTTAAATATTTGAACGATTTTAAAGACTTGGGTTGACTTTATTCCAAAGTGCGTGCTAAAAGGTTAGTAAAGAAAATCGGTACTTAAAAAGGATACTCTGATTCTTATCATGAATATTAAAAAGTCTAGAAAAATATCCGGATATCTAACGTTAGATGCATATTCTCGAACACTTCTTAAGGCATGTAGTATTACGCTGTATAATTTTATACCTTATCTTGCTGATCACACCTTCCAAATGAAAATCCTCGTCTGATATATTGATACTTCAAACTGCGGTCTAAGGACAAGTGCCTCCGCATTAGAAAAAAAACTGACTAATTTAATCTAACTTACAAATCCTTGCAACCCTAAGGCACACAGAGGCTGACTCACCAATCACCGTACAGTAATCTTCCCCAGCACTAGCAACACATGTCCTCACAATTTTAACAATTTTAAAGAAACAAAGATCCTTCACATCAGCAACCAGCATACTGCTCCACCGGATTCCTCATTGTCCCATCTATATATATATATATATATATATATATATATATATATAAATGAAAGTTTGTTTGTTTGTTCGTATTTTATGCGCTGCCGTAACGTTCATCCGATTGCGATGAAACTTGGTCAACTTATTGCTTGAACTTGCGCGAAGGTTATAGACTATTTTCATCCCGATACCACTTTCCTTTCCCGAATTATGTTAGAACAAGTTTGCGCCGTATCATCGGATATTTTTGTTCAAAGCCATTGTAACATGTTATTGTTGCCAATTAAATTATAACATTTCATTATAACCATCATCATAACATTACTCATGTATATTCACATTTAAATAGACATGAATTAATAACGTGATTTATTCATATATTGGCGCATGCAAGAATGGATTTGATATATTATTTTCATATACGTGGCAACGCCGGAATATTTACTTTTAAAAATGAAAATATAAAGTGGAAAGTCATTCATTTTCAATGAATGTGTTATCTATCCATTTCATGAATTGAAATTATCCCAAGCTAACTGTTCAAACTCAAATATACTGAAGATATTTGAAAATTGTTATTAATTTATGTTATAAAAATTCTAAAATTGTGCTTTTAAATTACCAATTTAAACATTATTCTCTAAGATATTAATTTTAATATATGATTATAGAATTTTTAAAATAATTTATTTATACATCTATGGCTTAAAACTTAATGGAATTTTTTAATTTAATTTTCTTCATTGTAAAAAGACTGATGCATCTTGGGTATTTTTTGGATAGGACGCATATCACTTTAATATTATACAAACTAATCGTAAATGAAATCGAAAATATTTACTGCAAGTCTTAATTTTTTTCTTTTCGTTAATGAATAGTCATCTTTATTTAGTGAATCGATATTTCGGTTATACAAGCGTATATCGTGTCAGTTGCTTCTTTAAAAAATATGCCTCCTAAACGTTCGCCACTCAATATATCTACCAGCGCAGCACGTAGAAATAAGCGAATTCGATCTTCTCAAACAAACGAGGAACGACAAGCGAGCAATGAAGCAGATCGTTTACGAATTGCAAATTCACGTGCTTCAGAATCTCAAGATCAACACGCAGCAAGAATTGAAAGACAACGTTTATATGGTACCGAATCACGCGCATGTTCCAAAGTACTATACATGGAATGCTACATCTAAGAAATTCCAACGACGTAAGCAAGGCATGCGTGTTGAAGGCTATTAAAATCTGTATTCGTCGGACGCATTGGGCCGTATTACGGTACACCCAAATAATGCCGAGTGTTACTATTTGAGAATGCTGTTGGTTAATGTGAAAGGTACTACGTCATTTGCAAATTTGAGAACGGTCAATGGCGTAGAATGCCAAACGTACAGAGAAGCTTTCCGAAAGCTTCATTTGCTGTAAAACGGCCAACACTGGGAAACAACGTTGACGGATGCATGTGCCAGCTGTCATCCGCGACAAATTCGAACATTATTCGCCATCATTTTGACCACATGTTCGCCATCCAATCGCAAATATTTGTGGGAAAAATTTAGAGAGGATTTGAGCGAAGACATTTTGCATCGTGTTCGTACTATTAGTAATGACAATTCCATTGAGTTTTCGGACAATATTTTCAATCAAGCTTTAATCGAAATCGAAGACATATGCTTAACCATCAGAAACAAAAAACTTATTCAACTTGGCATTATTGCTCCACAACGTTCTTCAATTAAACTTAGTGATCGTGATTTAGTAGGAGAACAGCAGTACAATGCTAATGATTTGCGTGCAGTTGTTAAAGCAAACAAACAACTTTTGCTTGCGGAACAAAAATTTGCCTACGATACAATTACAAATGCTATTTTAAATGGCAGAGGTGGTATGTTTTTTCTTGATGCGCCTGGAGGCACTGGAAAAACGTTTCTCCTCCGTTTCCTATTGGCCGACATTCGATCTCAAAATGGAATTGCTTTGGCTCTTGCTTCACCAGGTATTCCGGAGACATTATTAGATGGTGAACGAACAGCGCATTCGGCGCTCAAATTGCCAATGGATATTCATTTCTCGGAATCTTCAATATGTAACATTTCAAAAGGATCTGGCATGGCGAAAGTTATGCAGATTTGCAAGGTTATTGTATGGGACGAATGCAGCATGGCTCGTAAGAAATCGCTTGAAGCGCTTGATCTAACTCTGAAAGATTTACGATTAGATACACAACCGTTCGGAGGTGCCCTCATCTTATTATCTGGCGACTTTCGACAAACTCTTCCTGTGATTCCTAAATCAACACCAGCTGATGAGCTCAATGCTTGCCTCAAAGCATCGTATCTTTGAAGACATGTGCGAAAACTCATATTAAAATCCAATATGCGCGTACATTTACAACACGATGCGTCAGCAAACACATTCTCAAAACAGCTATTGAACATTGGCGAAGGAAAAGTACCAGTTGATGCTACCACAAAATGTATTTAATTTCCATTGAACTTTTGCGTAATTGTGCCATCCATTGTACAACTCATTCAGGATGTTTCGCGCAAATTGTCACCAATTATAAAAATCATAAATATCTTTGCAAACGTGCGATTTTGGCTCCAAAAAACACTGACGTCAATGCAATCAACTATGCAATTAAAGAACAAATTCCAGGCGATTCTGTTACCTACAAATCGATTAACAGCGTCGTGAATGCGGACGAAGTTGTAAACTATCCAATCGAGTTTTTGAATTCGTTGGATCTTCCTGGTGTACCACCGCACAAATTGTCACTCAAAATCGACGTGTCAATTATTCTCTTGCGAAACATTAATCCACCCCGATTGTATAATGGAACACGACTCGCTGTAAAAAAAATTAATGCCGAATGTCATCGAAGCAACTATTCCTAACGGAAAGTCGATAACAGAAAGTTCATTGTCGATAAGATCAAACTTTCTAATTCATTCTTTCAATTATTCATAATTAAGCAAGATAGCTATTTCAAATATCAAACGATATTTCCAAAGTTGTTCTTTTATGCGGTAGCAACGCGCCGGGTACCAGCTAGTATAGTTATAAAAATAACAAAATAAAAAACTGGAGCACAAATCAATATAGTGAGGAAATAACAGCAACTTTATTCAAGAAAGTGACATCTGGGCTAACATAGTGCGGGCAAGTAAAATTGAAAGAGATATTTTTCACGTACTCATTAGAACGTTTCGGAAATCTTTTCAAAATCATCCGATCTTTAAGTACAGAAATCTCATATGTACAGAAGATGGTTACAATTACATACATACATACTACATGGGGTGAAAAGTCCCGGGACTAACAATGAAAAAAAACATTTTTTGCCAGAAATCGATTTTATCCTTCAACATAGTTTCCTTCAAGAGCGATAACTTACTTCAACGGTCCTCTAACATTTGAATACCTTTCATAAAGTACGATTTGAAAAGGGCTTCAAAATGCACATCAGTTTCGCATTTGACATCCTTATTTGATGAAAATATCTTCCTCTGAAGCCATCTCTTCAAGTTAAGAAACAAATAATACCCACTGGGGATCAGATCTGGAGAATACTGGGATGGTGTAGCAATTCGTATTTTAATTTATTTAATTTTACCATCGCTTTCCTCATGTGTGAGCCGGTGAATTGTCTTGGTGAAACAGCACTTTTTTTTCGCCATGTGCGGCCTTTTTTTCTTGATATCATCCTTCAAGTGGTCCAATTATGCTGCTTAATACTCTCCTGGGATTGTTTTAATTTCTCAAGATAGTTGATGAATATTGTGCCACGTGCATCCCCAAAAATACTGGCCAAGACCTTTCCAACCGAATGTTCCGTCTTTGGTCGCTATGGTTGGCTCTTGCGAGCTTCCAACCACCCTGCAGATTGCCTTTTTGATTCAGGTGTGCAGAAATGGATCCATGTTTCATCCATTGTTACGAATCGGCGTAAAAACACTTTTCGATTACGCTTTTTTAGCCAACGCACGCCCTGAATTAAAGTTGCTGTTTTTGGTCAATTGTTAGAAAATATAGCACCCATCTGGAACAAAGCTTTTTCATATTTAAATGCTCATGCAAAATAAGCGTCATCCAGTCTGTTGATATCTTTATAATGTCAGATATATCTCTTACTTTCACTTTGCGGTCTTCGAACACAATACGGTGGACTTTTTTTATGTTCTCTGGAGTTGTTGCGTCAATTGGACGTCCAGAACGTGCGGCATCACCGGTGTTCATGCGACCATTTTTAAACTCGTTAAACCATCGCAAAATGGTTGTTTTCAACTGAGCGAATGTGCTGTAATGATTTTCGAGCCATTCTTGGATTTGAACGGTATTTTATTTCATTAAAAGGCAATGTTTAATTAAGACGCGAAATTCTTTTTGATTCCTTGTTTACACAAAATCAAAAGTATCGTTACTTACACGACCGCAACTCGTAAATAAATAGACGACATCTCATGACGACATGTCATGAAACTTTGTTAGCAGTCTTTTGAAGGCTAGTACTATAAAACATTATATGGAAATTTTATTTCGGATGCCATTTAGTGGCGAGTTCCGGGACTTTCCCCCCCCCAATGTAGTACATATATATATATATATATATATATATATATATATATATATATATATATATATATATATATATATGAGGGTTGGGGAATAAGTCATGGCAACTATTTTTTTCTTGTAGATATGTGAACGGATCACAAACGTATATGTGTCGTGAGGAAATTCTGCAGGCATAGTGTGTATGCAGAACAACAGATAGCTCTGTGATAGCTGGTAGTAGCGCAACGAGGGCTCTGAAATCAGTCAGTTGGTGAGTGTCGTGCGAGATGGAAGTAACCCGTGTTGAGCAGCGCGCTTACATCAAAATAGCCGTTCTCCGAGGTAGAAATGTGATGGAATGTCACAGTGAATTAGTAGAAGCCCTAGGGAATAATGCCCTACCATGTCGTACAGTAGCAAGGTGGGTAGGAAAGTTTCAGCAAGGACGTGTGTCAACCAGTGATGAGCAACGTTCGGGACGACCGGTGAGTGTGCGGACCGACTTGGCACGTGCCGTAATCGAGCAGCTCATGGATGAAGACAGACGATGGACGTTACTGGAGTTAGAGAGGGCAAGTGGCATCGAGAAACGCACCGTCCACAGGATATTGCGTAATGAGCTACAGCTACGCAAAATCGCTTCGCGGTGGGTATCGCATGCACTGATGGAAGTTTAAAGGTGGGTGCGCTATGCAATATGCTCCGACCACTTTGTACGGTGGCAACAGGACGGCGATCAATTCTTGTCACGAATAGTCGCCATCGATGAATTTTAGGCCAGGGCATACGAACCAGAACTGAAACGTCTGTCCGCGGAGTGGCGACATCCTGGATCACCAAGGCAGCAGAAGTTCCGTCAGAATCCTTCCCCAGTCAAATTGATGGTGATCGTCGCGTATGACGTCAGGGGTGTCATTGTTTGCCACTTTGTTCCTCATGGCAGAACAGTGACCACACAGTACTACAGGGACTTCCTGGTGCGACAGGTACGACGTGGCGTTCGGGATAAACGTCCGGATCTTGTGGACAGTGCAATAATCCTGCACGACAAAGCAAGACCACATAAAGAAGGGTGTGAACGACAGCTACTCCGACGTTGGGTATGGGAAGAATTTAAGCACCCAGCGTACTCTCCAGACCTTTCGCCCTGTGACTTTGATCTCATTCCCAAGATTAAGGAACCAATACGTGGTAGGCGGTTTGCAACACGAGAGGACATTGCTAATGCTGTGCGCCAACAGATGACCCGATTCACACATGGTGCAGCAAATGCTGAGACTGATGGTATTCAGCGCCTCCCACATCGTTGGCAGCGTGTGGGGACACTAGCAGGGGACTACATTGAGGGTCTTTAGGCCCAGGTTTGTCATGTCAACTTTATGTGTACTGTGTTATCATTCTTTTGCACGGTGAAGGCCATATTGCCCTGTATACTACCGTAATAAACTAGTGTGTTACGATATTTCAGTGCTATTCATTGTCCACACATGTAGTTAAGACCTTGTCCTTTCGTCTGTATATGTCACATTTTCCAACCGGACTGGTATCTTCAACAAAAAAAAATAGTTGCCATGACTTCTCCCCCAACAACCCTCGTATATATATATATATATATATATATATATATATATATATATATATATATATATATATATATATATATATATATATACGGAATTAATTTCAAACCTTTTTAATATTAAAACGCCAATCTAAATTCTTTCACCCTTTTGCAATAAAGCATTACCCCTCAAATCCAACCAAAATTATCTAGTAGTTTTTACCCTAACGCCACGTGCGACCAAAACTTATGTAACGGAGAAACTTCTACGACGTTCGGAACATCACCCCATATGACGCGACATAATCACGTGTTCGTTTCTAACCAATTAGAAGTTTAATTGACCCGTACTCGGGTGAGAGATTTTCACGCTTCTGTAGTCTGTTGTTTGTCTGCTCTCAACTAGTAAACATGTGAGTTCGTTGCTGTCAAAAGGTGCGGGTGGGGACCCCGTTCCCCGTCTACCGCGCAATGTGTCCATCCAACTCAAATGGATGTTCCCCGGAAACTACTAAAAATAAAGATTCATCAAATTGAAAGCGCCTCTTCCTTGATCCGGTCCAATCATTTTTTCCTCTCCATATGCCTTCCTACCTTGTGCCATGACTACCGAAAAGTGTGGAATATCACGAGGTTCCTAAACTGATGTTTCATCGCCACCGATTCATTTTATTATTACACTTACTTACACACACACACATATATAAATACAGGGTGTCCCATAATGATTGGGATAAACTTTAAGGGGAGGTAGGGCATGTAAAAAGGATTCAAAATTGCATAGCAAACCATCGTTGCAAACGTCATGGGAAACTGGTATTAGAGATACAAGAAATGAAGGAATACGAGATAGAGATTATCAGAAATATTTATTGCTCATAAATATTACATATCCTGTTGTAGATAACAACATTTCAAAAGGTTACACAGGATGCTCAAAGTTTCCACCATTACAAGAGATGCAAGCGTTACAGCGACGGACCATGGATTGGCGGACATGTTCGAAAACACCTGGATTTGCTTGGATATCTGCAGCAGCGCAAACAATTCTTGCAACCAGATCCATTTCATATTCGACATGTGTCTTATACACAGCACCTTTAAGTATACCTCAAAGAAAGAAAATCCAGGCTGCTTAAATCTGGAGAGCGTAGGGGCCAGGCAACCAGGTCCAAGCAAATCCAGGAGTTTTCAAACGCGTCCGCCAATCCATGGTCCGTGACTGTAACGCTTGCATCTCTTGTAATGGTGGAAACTTTGAGCATCTCTTGTAACCTTTTGAAATGGTGTCATCTACAACAGCATATGTAATATTTATGAACAATAAATATTTCTGATATTCTCTGTCTTGTAGGCCTTCATTTCTTGTACCTCCAATACCACTTTCCCATGACGTTTGCGACCATGGGTTGCTATGCAATTTTGAATCCTTTTAACACGCCCAACCTCCCCTTGAAGTTTGTCCCAATCATTATGGGACACCCTGTATATATATATATATATATATATATATATATATATATATATATATATATATATATATATACATATATATATATATATATATATATATATATAATGACACCTTATGAGTTTTCATATCAATAGGAGACAATACAATTATATTACGTTATTTTATTTTAATAAATGTATGTATGAATCGCTTATGCGATAAAAATATCCATTTTTTATTTGATAAGAGAAAGATCAAAGAACTGATCAGTTTACATATGCTTTTGTTTTGCGTGTTTATATTGTTTAAGGTTAGAACCTGAAGGTTCTAACAGGTTACTTTCTAAACAAATATGTTAATTTTTAAAGTATGTAAATGCAAGATAGGTATATAAATGGCACTTTTAGAAATTCTATATTCTATAGGAGACGGTTACAGTTAAATTTCATTATTTAATTTTAACAACTGAAAGTATTAATCTCCTCTGTTTTGTGTATTTTATGTTTAATGTTTAACGTAGAAATTTTACCTGAAACGTTAATTTCTCAGAAAATATCTTATGTTTCAAAATACTTAAATACAATATAGAAATAAAAAATTGCACCTTAGGAATTTCCATATGTACATCATATGGTTACAATTACATTACATTAACACATACTACTAAAAGAATGTTGTGTGTTCATATTGTATATTTTATGTATTCACCAAATATAATTAAGTGGAGAAGTAGGAGAGCTTCAAGCTACTCCCGACTGTGTCCTATTTTATAGTAATTATTTTTTTCAATGCAGAGACACTTGTCGTCAAGCATTCGCCTATACTACGCCACAGTTTTACTGTCCATTTTATTATGGGGTCACCATATAGGCGGATTACAATAATTTAAAAAAATTCACTATGCATACCTGTAATAAACAACTGTCTTAGCCAATAAGGGCATGATCTAAAAGGAAAATTCGTAATTTTACACGCTAGAACGTTGCATTGATTTTTACGCGGCATCATTATTTATGAATCTGACAATAAATCAATAATCAATCATGTCTATTGATTATCGCAATTATTTTTCTCTTTTGTGTTCTTACATTATAGAACTGCCCAAATGCCATGCTATGTAATATTCATGTTAAGACACATTTCGATAATGACTAAAATGTATGTGTTGAAGTGTGTTTCAAAATGCAGTTAACTGACTTATGATTCTCTCTAAAATATGAAAGGCATATCAATTTAATTAAAGTAAAAAAAAATACTTAGGGATTGAAACTATCACGTCGGACATTTATTTCTCCATCTTTAGGCTGCTGTATACTAACCCTATTGGATTTGCTCACCTCAATGCTAAACTATAGAGAATTTTTTTTTACTATTTACATCGACATAAATGCTGATAATCAAATAAAAAATAGTATTTTCAGATAACCTGAACTTTTCTGCACCTTGCAACAGGATTCATTTTATACATTTCGACCCCCAAAGGAATTTATGAATGTTTAAAACACACAATACCAGATGTTTTCCCGAATAATTTAAATTTAAAATATTATTGGCATTAAAAAAAATTAAAAACTTTCAAGATGTAAAATTTCTTTCTCTGTTTCTGAGTACAATTTAAAAAAAGAAATCTTTAAATGCAAGTCGGCAATCCGTGGATAAATTTTCTCCATTGGTAAATATTGAGGTGGGCGAATCCGATTGGGTTAGTACGTAGATGCCTTAAGTGGTCCTTGTCAGAGAATGAAACCAATTTGTCCCTTCAACTGACCACTTACAGAATAACTAAAATAATTTACATTATAGAGTAAAGATAATTGTTGAAACTTTTGAAGTAGGTCTACTTTTAAAAGCTTATAATGAGCATGCACGTTTAACCCTTGAAATTATCAAACTAGTTCTAACGTGGATTGGTGAAATTTCACGCCTGTTAAGTTGCTGGTTGTGAGTTATTAACCATCTGCACCGTCTATGGATTATTTCTAATACCTTGGAAGAATCACCTGAAAATAAAACACTGAAGTACAGTCTTAGCGCAGAAATGACCGTCGCTTGATATAGGGTTAATACGTTCTGTTCCAAATGTCATTACCTGCCTTCGATTCTCTACCATGCACTTTGTTACCCTCACTTACTTAAATAGCATCACATTTAGCTGGATTCTGAGACAGACATGTTCTGGAGATAATCTTGTTTTGTCTTCCAAATGTTCAGAAAAATATTGCTAAATAGGGTGTTATAATACGTAATGCCAATTGGGCGAGGTGGCTTAATTGGCAGAGTCCAGTGATCTGAACGTCAATGGTTTGATGCCCGTTGCTGACAAATTCCCCGCCATGTACACTAATTGAGGCTGGTTCACGAAAAATCTGTCGTGGCTGCAATGTCCTCCAAGTTCTTAATTTTTCCTCTAGAGGTGCGGGGTCAAATGTATCGGTGTCGTCAGTTGACTCGGTTCTAAATTAAGGGATCGCCTTGTAGGGGTTAGTGCTGGCCACGTATATGGAGTCCCCTAAAATGAATGGCCAGCAGTCTCGTAGTGTACATACAGGGGAATATCTAGCGACAAGTACCTCCGCGTTCGAAAAAAAAAATACGTAAAATAAAAAGGAAATCTTAATCATTCATGGTAGTTAATGAAATCTTCGAGCAGAAAGTAGTAATCTAATAAAGATAATGTCATACAAACTTAATACTTTATGTAAAATCATTTCTAATTTAGTACTTTTTAATAGGTTCGGGATTTCTAGTTCGTAATTCAGTAAAACAACTGAACGGCAGAAACATACTTGATTATCAAGTAAAAAAATAATATTTTCTTGAATGCAAGAAAATATATATATATATATATATATATATATATATATAATTTTGAAAAATAAATTAGTTTTCAATAAATGCTTTCACAAAAATAGGAAATGTTAAACGAGTTCAGTGTATAACAGTGCATAACAATGCATGGTTAATTATGCAGTAAAATTATAAATTGTTAGATTTCAGAATACATTTCGAGAGTTCAGACATATTATTAATATTATATTTCATTAAATATAACTTTTTCCAAGATACTGTGCAGTGGAAGTTCCAGACCTTCTAGATATTAAGACCTCCTTAAATAGTTTTAGCACCTTGACAACGATTGATGATGAAAATAATTTGTCCTTAAGAACTGCTTCAACCAAAGGATAACTATTCCTGACGAATTTTTATTCGTCAGTCAATGCGGCGAAGTCTTTCAGTTGAAAACAGAAATTCTTCTTCAACAACTTTTACTAGGAGATTAAATTCGTGAATTTCTGTTCAACTATTTATAGTTATAATTAAAATAAATTGGATATAAAATTTCCGATATTTATAAATTAATTTTTGTCTCGTTCATAAATGGATGTACTAGATATCCTTTTAGAGTCAAACACAATTATAAAACACATGCACAATAGAACAAAAACAATTTTTTTTGAGGGGGGTGTTGTTCTAACTACAGAAATAACATCCTATTTTATTGCTTTACATTGATATAAATTCTCAAATGTTGACCTATTTTAATTGCGCTGGTAAATCGGTTGTTAATAATAACGCATACAGATGTATTTCACTTTAGGTGGAAAACTTTACAAGTTCATAGCTATTTTTGAGTTTTAAGTATAGTCATATCTCAGTACTCGTCTACTTCGATACTCGTCGCATTTCGATGCGAAAGAAATTGCTTCGACACTCTTCGTTTGCTCAGTTCTCGTCGCATTTCCATGCGAGACAAATTGCTTCGGCACTCCGTTTGCTCAGTTCTCGTCGCATTTCGATGTGAAAGATATTGCTTTGGCACTCTTCGTTTGCTCAGTTCTCGTCGCATTTCGATGTGAAAGATATTGCTTTGGCACTCTTCGTTTGGTCAGTTCTCGTCGCATTTGCCCGGGAGAGAAATTGCTTCGGCACTCCTCGTTTGCACAGTTCTCGTCGCATTTCGACGCAAAAAACTTTTTTTTCGTCCTCGACGTTTGCTCGGTACTCATCATACATGCTAAAGCATGTAGGAGACATGACAGCTTCTCCGCAATCCTGTCTCGCTGGACGAAAGGAAAGGTCGAAATGGGTTGAATTACGAAATTTTGTCCAAAAGTATCACCCTGACAAAGCTCTAGAAAGATGAAATGTAAACATGTTACTTATCAAGAAATGTCTCAATTCAGAAACATTTTGAAACGTTTCTCTTGAAAGGTCTGTAGTGAAACTCCTAAATCTGAGTCCACAATAGGGATCGTTGATGTTTAGAGACATAAAAGAGAAATAATCGATGTGCAAGCACCTGGTGTTTTATTGGAAGGAGACTCCCCTTCCAAGTAATAACCCCTATCCTCCTATACTTCGCCAATATCTCATGACGCCATCAGGTCCTTTCAGTATACGTTGAATGAAGATAAATTCTATTTTATTGTCATGGTTCTTTTTTCATGTACTACTGGACGCCTAAAAATCTTCTTTCATAGACACAAAAATTAAGTTTATTGACGTACACCTAAAACATTCACACAAATAACTTGATGGGTATACAAAGAAATAAATGTTCGTAAGGGGTCAGGTTACCGGTAGTCGGTAGGAAAAGCGTAATCGAGTTTCTCCTTCCAACTGAACTTAGGATGTGCTGTGCCCATAAATGGCGAAACGGTTATGCGCATGAGGGAGAGGGTACCATAGTAACGTTCCTGACATTTATTTTATCTATTTAATGTTTTAAATTATGTCTGTTTAGTTTACAGTTTTTGTATACATAAAAAAAACCATCATTTTAAAAATTGTCCAGTAAAATGTGAATTTTCTGGTTTTAAGGAACGAACGAATTCAATTGACCTTAATTCTTATGTGAAAAACTTGTTCTGTACTCGTCGGGCCTTCTGGAACCAATTACCGACGAGGTACCACTGTATTCATTTCCCACCTTCTACTTTAAGTAATCATTCATTCTTAAAGAATGCATAAAATAATTCAATCTCTACCAAAAGTTTCTCGTATGCGATCCCTACTTCAACTCATCCTAAATTTCAAATTTTATGCAGTTACATTGTTTAACAGCTCCAATGTTTCTTCCTATGATGTTTCCAATTTCATACAATTGCCAAACACTAGCATATTTTCCCTATTTCGAAAAATACTCGATGCTCTTAAAGACATTTTTTTTATAGCACAATACCCAAAATCACTGTAGTCGACTAAAATGCAATAAAAATGTATCCCAAATCCTTTTAAGATCAATTCAACATTTATGTATGTCGAACTTTAAAAGAAACAAAGAAAATGGCCGCAATATTGGAACTGACAGTTTGGCATATGCACTTTCTTTTTCGCGAAATAGCTTTAAGTTTTTTGCACTACATCCTTTTATATGAAAATATTTATTTTTAGTGTAACATCTCTTTTTTACTTTCTTTCTTATGGGATGCTGACAGATTTATTTATTTGCAAGAGAGAAGAAAAAAAATTAAAACTTTCACGCGTTAAAAAAAATTAACTGTCTCTTCCCGTTAAATTACATCTTTATTTTTAATTGAGACATTTCCTTTCTGAATATATATAGGGGATTTATATGTATTTAGCATATTATTTGCATATACATTAAATAAGTTTTTACTGCTAAGAAAATTGACAATATGGGAGACAATATTAATTAAAACATCTCTTCTGACTTAAAAATCAATGTATAGGGTGGTTATAATTAAAGTTCCACTTTGAAATGGTCATAAAAGGAAAAGCTACTGGACCAAATTTTATCAAACTTGGTAATAGTTTGAAGGAGTTTATGGAAATTTCTTTTCCCCCCAAAAAAGTTCAAAAACTCACCACTAGGAGGGGAAATGGAGCTGTATGCAATATTGTTAAACGAAATAAGGGTCGGAATCTAACTTAACCTTTTGTTACACGGGTTTAACATTTTGTATACCCTTAAGAAACATTTACCTAAACAAAATTACCATTTAAAGTGTGCGCAATCGGGTAATCGTTTTCTTGCAGATCGCTAATTTGTGAATTTTGAAGCCTGAATTCGGCCCTAAGACATGAGGTTATCGGTATAAAACGTTTTCAATAGTTTCTAAATCGAAACTGTTTGTGGGGTTATGCAAAACCCCAATGGCTTGAAATTGGCTTACGGCAGGAAGAAGCAAATGATTTATGCAGATGCGATTCAAACGTCATTTGATTTTCCAGATATAAGTGAGCCTGTTTGTCAGAGTTCTCATTGTTACGAATCGACAATGTCTCTAACCATGCAAGACCATGCTTTTCTCGTGAAATGTTATTATGAATGCGATAGCAATGAACGGCGTGCTTTGCAAAGGTATAGTTCAGTAAGAGGAATACGCCGAGGGCCAATGACACCGCAGGGTTTGAAGAAAATGATGGCAAAGTTTGAAGCCACGGGTTTGTTATCTGTTGCACCTGGGAGGGGAAGGAAACCTGCTTCTGTGTAAACCGAGGTGTCTGTTGCATTAGCAGTGGAGGAAGAAACAATGGAAAGCACACACGGTACATGCAGCGTACGTTCTGTCGAAAGTCGAATGGACGTACCATTGAAGTACCGTGTAGAAAATTTATCGTAAAGTGCTGCAGTTCTACCCGTACAAAATCAAACATGTTCAAGAACTTAAACGGAAACTTTCATGCTACAAGAGAATCTTTCGCTTTAGAATTCCTTGCACGGATGGAAATGGACGAACATTGGCCATGGAACATTTTGTGGAAAGATGAGACCCATTTTTACCTAAATGGCAATGTCAACACCCATAACTGCAGGATTTGGGCCAAACAAACCCCTCATGTTATCTACCCAGTTCCATTGCATTCTCCTAAAGTTACCATTTGGTTTGGTATGACAGTTAGTTTCATAATTGGACCATTTTTCTTTGAAGAGCAGTCGACAGCTGGACCTGTTACATTCACTGTGACTGCAGCTCGCTTAGAGTCAATGTTAAAATGTTTCGTGATACCTGAACTCCAGCAACGTGGCATTTTAGACACCACGATTTTTAAGCAGGACGGGGACCACCACACGTTGGTACAAGTGCCAAACTGTTATTTAAGCAACATTTCACGAATGAACGGATTATAGGTCGAAACTTCCCCGCAAAATGGCCACCCCGGTCACCAGGCATCAACCCCTGTGACTTCTGACTATGGAGTTATCTCAAAAGCACTGTTTATGGTGATAATCTAAAGAATTTGGCGAAATTCAAAGATGCGATACACCGACATGTCCGTAGCATTCCTCCTGATATGCTAAGAGCTACTGTTGAGAATGCAGTAATGCGATTTAACTTGCTTTCGGAAAATGGTGGACGACACATTGAACATGCTTTGTAACACGTTTCAGAAATTACTAAACACATTTTAAACCGATGTCTTCATCTCTTATTTCGTTTAAAAATATTGCATACAGCGCCATTTCCCCCCTGGTGGTGAGTTTTTGAACTTTTCTTTTGCCGGAAAAGCAATTCCCAAGACCTCCTTTAAACTATTACCAAGTTTGATAACATTTGGTCCAGTAGGTTTCCTTTTATGTCCATTTTGAAGTGGAACTTTAATTATAACCACCCTGTAAAATGCCACCCTAAATGACGCTTTGAAAATGCAGAAAAATATCGTAATTTCACCAAAATACCTAATTTGCTGTTGATAGAAAAGAATACTAATGTAATTCTATGAAATGTGGGAAAACTACATTTTCTAGTTAGACCATATATGTATATCTCAATGAATTGCGTTCCGTATGTTGAAAACCATTTGAAAACCTATCAGTTTAAGTAAATCATACGTAAATGGACTTTCTATATGTATTAACATAACATGTGGTTGTTGTTTCTAATGACCCCTGGCCGGAACTTATTCCAGACCAGGTTCATATCGGTTATCGGGCCGAGGGGTGCGGTTCCAGTTTATCTTGGCACCACATGTGTCGGAGTACGATTTAGCCAGGTGCCACCACAATTTTGACTGAACAACCCCAGTGGTGTCATCTGTGGGGATCGTAACCTCTCCCACTCTCTCTGACCTCATAGAGGGACTTTCCGGTCTAGTGATTTAGCATTCCCATATCCGAACTAGACATGGAGGTATTTAAGGGAGCTTGTCGGTATTTGATCCGAGCACCCGCAGCAACGAAATCCGTCGCGCAACCACTAGGCTGCATAGAAACATAATATGTAGACTTATTACTTTATATAGTTACGAATTTTGTAAATATTGCATTTTGTTTCGTTAAAATGTCTTCTAAGAAAGAGCTCCTATAGCTATGGGAATCGCGCCAAATATGAGAGTTATCGCCAAATTGGCGAAGGATTTGGTGACTTATTTTGATCTCCAGATTTGGGGATATTTCGCCAACTTGCCGACTAAACCTTTCTGGAAGCTTGTAGAAATAACTAGCTGTGATTGACCTATAGAGGGTGCTTTGGAAATCTATAAATATACCTGGCATTAGCATTGCAACTAACTTCAATTTCCTAGTGAGAATTGAATGTGTTGTAGCTCCGTTAATTGGCGTGTATTGTATTGAAAATTCTGGTATCCTGACTTGTGTTTTTATAATTTTTTGCTGTATAGAAGACAGTTGTTAAGTTTTTTATGTTTGAATTTGTGTATACGCCTGAAGAATTTACAAAATAATAAATTTATTTTGTATGAACTTTCTTAAGAGATTCTTATTCAATCCTAACAAACCCTGGAAAACGGAACAATATTCTTAAAATAAATCAGTGGTCTTTTATCTTATTACATTCTACGAACTATGCAATATGTATTTACCACATTACGGGTTGGAAAGCAGTGCCATTTTCTGAGGTAAATAATGAGTATAACAGGCAACATTAAAGGGTATAATAACATGTTTGTTAATATCTCGACCCTATTGCTCCGGTAGTGAGGGAAATTACGGTATAAAATATTTTACAAATTAAATGTGATTTACCATTATGCCTTTTAGAGTTTTGCAGCAACACCTAAATAATTCTTTTCAGGAAAGTTATGTCATATATCATGGAACTAAATATCATTGAAAAAAGAATATTTCTCATTTCACATGGAGAAAAAATTCTTTCGAAACGTTTAAATACGTATTAAAGATTTTTTAAAATATTTTATCGATAAAAATAATTAATCAATGTATAAAGGATATTTTTCTCTCTATAATAATTGAAGTATTTAAATTAAACGTGCGATTCTTGTTTTATAGTTACATTAGCAACAAAAAATCCAATGTCGCTTTTCTTGTCAAAGAAATTTAATTAAACTAACTAACAATACGTATGATGGTTGTGTTAAAGGCTTATCCTCCCCCCTCCCCCAATTATTCTCTTTTAAATTATTTTTTTTCATTGCTAAAATTTTCAAAATGGTGTTATTCGTTTCCTTTGTAAACATTTTTCCTGTTTGTCAAAATCCTTATTGAGGAAATTGATTCTCCCATCAATAATTTACATTCACTAACATTTTTTAGATACATAGAATCTATTGAATTTTTGTTATCTTTTTAAATAAAAGTGTATTATTTTCTATTCCTTTTTTTCCTTCTTTGTTGATTTGACAAATTTTTCTTTACTTATCTGATTAAGAAAACCTCTGGAGTGTAATAAATAACATTTCAATTTTCTTACAATTACTTTCAATTTGATTTTAACCTATTCACTAGCGCCCGAGGTAGCCTAGTGATAGCGCGTTGGCTTTAGGATGCACGGTTTAAAAACCGACAAGCATCATTTAATGCCTTTTTGCCTTGTCCGAATATCCGTTGACCGTAATCCGTGAACCTTAAAGTCCCTGTATGACGTCAGACAGGGTGCAAGATGGTAGGATTACCTTCACATATTGGCCCTAGGGAGACTCGGTAAAAATTGAGGTGGTGCGTAACTAAGACGGACTCTGATCCTTTGAGTGCAATTTAAAACCATTGCAGCATTCCTAGTCCCACAAAGCTTATATGTACTTAGTCTGGGAAACTCCGGGAATTAGCAACAACAATAACAACCTATTCACTCAAATGCAAAATGTAAAATAGCATCAATGTTTTTCAAGGCAAACGAGAATGTAATTTGAAGCGCGGAATAAGTGAGCCTTTTTTAATTGTAAACCAGAGCAGAATTCCCCAGCCCACACAGCTTATATGAACCTGGTCTGTAAAACCCCTGGAATTAGCAACAACAACAGCAACATCCTATTCACTAAAGTGTAAAATAGCATCAATGTTTTACAAAGCAAACGAGAATGTATTTTGAAGCGCAGAATAAGTGAGCATTTTTAAAAGTCATAACGATACTTTAATATAACAATATGAATATTTAATATAGATTCCTTCTACCAAATTTCAGCCTCCGAATTTCAGAAGGTAAATTAACTCCCCCCCCCCCCCCCCAAAAAAAAAAAAAAAAAAAAACTTGAAAATCTAAATAAAACCCTTTTGCGCTTTCATGCTATGTGCATTATCGATCAATTTATACCCCGATTAAACTCTTTTATACTTCCATTTTGTTGCTGAATACATTAAAACAAAATGCATAAATTTATCGCTTAACTCTCTGATGTAAAACGACAATTTTAATATTGTTTGGCTTTGTTATACAATTCCTGCTTTGAGAAAATAAGCAAAAATGAAGTTGTTAACTAAGCAATACTTGCAGATAAATATCAAAAGCATGGAAGAAATATCACTTTCTATATACCGATTAAATAATTGCAAATTGGATATTTAATTAATAGATTTTTAACTACTGACTTTTTAAATCGATATTGTAATTAAATACTGGTATATTTTATTTATTCAATATTATGATTATGTTTTATTTGAAAATCTATTAATGACTTTTTAAAAATTGCAACTGAATAATATTTGCACCGGGAGCTTACTGAGAATAACATTAAAAAAGGGCTTAAGTTAAATTTTAAACGTTAAATTTGGAATCGTTAATAATTAATTGTAATTAATTGAATCTCAAAAAAGGTATATGGTAAGCGTAAACATATAGCTAAATTAATTTTTCTTTCTTATTTTGATTGAAACACGTTTTGACATCTGCTAATTGGACCCATAAATATTGTTCAGTGTTCGCCGAAATATATTGGTGGCTTTTATCGACTTTCCAGCCTAGTTTTATAAGTGTTTTTTATTTAGGAACAATAAAAAAAGTACATCTCCTATACGCCTTCTCTATTTTGCAATGTAGAAAATAGACACGTAAAAAAAAAGAAACTCTCTAAAATCGTAAGGGATTTTAGGCTTTTTCGGTACCCCCCAAAAAACCCATTTTTCTTGTTAAAAATACATAATGCTAGTTTTGAACTTGCATTGTGGAACTTTTTCTGAGAACATATCAATAAAATTCAAACAAATGTCAATCACAATTTATTAACCCCTTAACGATTGCATAATTTTCAAGAAAACGGTAATAAAAGAGCCTATTTATAGTCTGGTACTGCCATCTGGTATGTAAAATAAGACATAAAATTTTTTCAGGGTAAATGAAATGGATTGTTTTAATCATTTTGTTGCGTTACTTTTAAACACTCCAGTACGTAAATACCACGGGCACGATAAATAGAAGGCGAAACCTCACCCCGTAATTTTGACGGGACTAGAAGGAAGGGGTTAATGATGCTTATCTACATGTGAAAGCTATCAAAACCGAAGTGTTCAGAAACTTCACTACGTTTATATTAATGAAATTGTCTCACACATTTCTTCGTAAATAGTATACATACTCCTAAAATTTATGCTATAAATATTTCAGATTTTATTTTAAATTTTTTTCTTTTAACGTCAAAATCTTTAGTAGTGACGCATTTTTATTACCATATCTAAAGTAATATAATTTATATCCTTTGACACGATTTATATGCATGCATTTTATTCTTTTGCTTTGTTTGCGCACATTTATGCCCGTCTATGATTTTCTTTTACTAAATTTGTCAGTTTCTTCCATTATTTCACGACATGTATATCACGATATCTTATAACACAATAACGAAAATCGCTACTAGTTGACTTAAACGCAATAAAAATGCTTCCTTTTATAGTATTCTCTTAAGGTTAGTACACCGGAGAATTTTCATTTTAAAAATAAGTAAGAAAATGGCCTCGGTACCTTGTCGGATATTCTGGCGTGTGTTCTCATTTCGAAGAAAATGTAATACAGTTTCTTGCACATCCTTTTATGTGAAGAGTTACTTATTTTTACAGTGGATTCTTATCCCCACTTTTTCTTTTGATAAAAATTTTATGCAAAAAGAGTTTTCAATAATGTAAAGTTGTATATAAAACATGAGGTATGTATACAAATTGAACATACAATCTAGAATGTCGATGGGCGTGAATACTGATTAACAACAACTGCGGAAAATGAATAATCGACAAAAATGGTCTGTTATTTATTTATTTTATGAATGCTGGCAATTTGACAACTAGGCCATTAAACCACGGGCTCCCTAATGTTTCATAACAAGGGATTTGAAATTCAAAAGTGCAGGGTACACGTCTGCCTGTTATTAATACATGAAAACCAAGAGATATTTCCCATTTAGATCAAATTTGAATTTTCAGATTATATTTGTATAAAATTTTGTGGATATAGATATATCAAATTTACATAAAATACATAATATAAAATTTTAAAATTTAAAACATTTAAGGGATATTTTTAGTTTTACTTCTTCAATTTAATCTCCTTTATCAGAATAACAGAACAGTAACAGTATTGTACCTGATTCATTTATATCACACAAAGAAGGTGAAACAGTTCAGCAAATAACCTTAATACACTTTGGAGGAACAGGATGTGTTTTCATTCAGTTCCTCTGGTCAACAACCAGAGGGATTCAGGATCAATTCCCAAATAAAGGCAATTAATTTTTCAACTCGAGAAAAAGTTGATAAGCGGGTTGACATATGGCTAACTGGCCATTATAACTTTATTTCCAACTCATCAAATTTGCCTTTATCCATAATACATTTAAGGTACACTTACAAATTTTGACATTTTTTTTCTAATGTGGTTTCACGTTTTGTTATTCACCGCCAAGTGTCTCTGGATAGTTGATTATGGGATCACCATTTAGGTCCACCAGTATTGTTCCCCTATGAAGGGACAAGAGTGTAACGACCAAGCATTATTCGGGAATTCAACTCAAGCCCCCTGAGTGGAAGCGCACGAGGCTAAACACCATAAAAAGTTGTGAGTTTATACAATTTATTTTGTTTAGAAATTTCTCTGACATATAATTCAAATCTCGGAAAAAACATTTTCAATAGTTTCACAAATTCTTTAGGAAAAACAAAATCTCCGAAATGCAGTTGATAAATCAGAGAGCCCAAAAACATGCTAATGTGTTGTTGTTACTAATGCACACTGGCCGGATTAAATCTTTAAGCGGGTGCATGAAGGCTTCGAAGCGAAGAAATGCGGCTCCCGTTTAGTTTACGGGCCCATCAGAGGCCGATTTTTTGCCCGGTGCCACTACAATTTTAGGCAAATCTTCGAAGTGCAATTGGTAAATTAGAAAGCCAAAAACATGCTAATGTGTTGTTGCTACAAATTCACCGTGAATAAATCTTAATCGTGTGTCACTGAAGTCTTCAGATCGAAGAGATTTGGCTCCCGTTCAGTTTATGGTTATTGTACACACAAGCGTCGTACGCCGACTTTTCGCCCCCTGGCCCTACAGTTTTGGACGATCAACCCTCGGGTCTATTTCTTATGGGCTTGTCCGCGGTCGAGTAGGTATTGAGCAGAAACATACGTGTTTTCGTTTACTTCCGTTTAAAACCCGAGTCGTTACTTTAAAATTATGGCGAAAGAAAAAAGATTTTTTGCGAGGGATTTTTAGTCTCATAATTTGTACTTTGAATTCTACGTTTTAAAGTTACACAAAATTAAATTTATATTGTTTTACCCTATTTTTAATTTTTTCTGGCTATTCAGCAAAAGCAATATTCAATTTTTGGTACATCTAAAAGAATGTTAATTAGAATTAATAATTTATTTTAACCCAAACATAATTAAATAAAATAATGTCACTTTACAACCATTATTGAATTCAATCTATAGAACTCATGTTTTATATATATATATGCATGTATTTGATACTACCAATATACCTATATATTTTGCTAATTAAATTATTTTAACTATTCCTCTTTCTTCTGTGCAACCATTTCAGAGATATTCCATTGGATTGGAACTATGATAACAAAGTCCGTTAAGCTGCTTACTCTATATTTTACTATACACTCAAATATTTTTGTTTAAAATTGTTATTCCTATGCGGAAATTTGCAAGCAAACAGAATCTAATAATTTTCAATTCCCGCGTCATCCGTCAAATACAATTACCTTCACCATACATATTTAACAGTGATTCTGTGACATATAGCGAACACATGTTTCAGAATATGAGTAAGGAAATGGTTTTAAACGAAATTTGTGTTTCCCGTCCTGCAGTCAACATTCTCCAGCAATTATAAATTCATGAGCAAGTATTGATTTCTCATTATGTCACCAAGCGATTACATGGAATTTACTTGGTACCAGCGCAGAATTATTAGTTCGGCAGAAATGCATTTTTATCTCATCAGCTTTTGGCAGCAAAAAATGGTTCTTATGCTTGTTTTTTTTGTCTTTTCGGGAATGAATTTATAGTAATCGTATGCAATTTTATGAAAGAAAAGAGCAATATTTTCCGCAGGGAGAAAAATTTAGTAAACCTCGATGGCATCAAAACAAAAAGGTTATAAAAAATGCAGCTTTCTTTAAAATATATGTTTTAGTATTAAAAATGATAAAAAATATAAATAAGACAATACACATACCCATGTTCTAAGGTTACTCGAAGTTAAAATAAAGTTATTTTATTTAATTTTGAGATTGAATCCATTTCATCATTCACCTCCAAATTAATTTACTGAATATATTGTCTTTCTTTTTAATGCTTACTTCTCGTCGTGTAGAATATACTTCTTCTATTACGTCTTTTCTCAGTTCTGTGTTAGGCATCTAGGAATGACAATTTTGACGATATCCATCTATTTATTCTGCCATCTTACGATCGTTTATACTTTCCATTTTAAGGGATCTGGGACACAAAATTCTATTTTAAAAAAATTATAATCACTTAAAAATGAATTTTTTTTCACAAATATATGTTTATAGGAGTATAACTGTACATATGAACACTTGTTAAAATTTTTGAAATATCAATTTTAAAAAATTAAAAATTTTAAAATTTAAACACATTTTAATTTTGATATAACTTATGATCGAATAGCTATTTTCCAATAATTCTTTCCCTTTTATGTAGAGAAAAAATATTAAATTATTTTTTCTTCAGGATTTGTAAAAATATTGATTAATTATTTTTAATTCATAAAATAAAAAAATTAGATTTTTTGGGGTGATTTTTTGTCTTATGGACAATATTTTCAAAACTCTTGCTTCTAATTAAAAATCCTGAAAACAAAGAAAAAATAAAATATCATCTATACAAAATTTCAGCCATGTAGGTTAAATGCAAATTGAGATATATCAATCTGAAGTTACATTCTTTCCGCTTGTCAAGGACATTTAACTCATGGTAGAGGGTGTGCGCACACTAATAGTATGCCATAAAAAAATTAAATATCTATTGATGTAATCATCTTAGAAAAATGAGGATTATTTTATTTGATTTTAAAAACACTGTAGTATTTTTAAGATTAAAAAATAAAAATGTGATTTTTGCGAGATTTATGTGTCCCGGACCCACTTAACCCATTTAAGACTGGAGTTGCGAAAACGCAACATTATTTTCTGTATTTTTTAAAGGCATGTTCAAAATTTTGTACGTCTGAAGTAACATTTTTATTTTATTCCCTATACTTCAGTTGATCATAATAATTTTTTTGTTTCCTCATTTCCCCACTTTTAGCACTTGCAAAAAATTGTTTTTTCTGGTGTTTTGAAAGGGAAAAAAATGACTATTTTCAAATAATAACCTTAGATAGCAGCACATGATAAATTTCCAATTTCATGCTTGTTCCGAGTTTGCTAGAGACTAAAGAACAAAATGGCTTCAACAGATAAATCATAATTTTTCTTTTTATGTTTCTCAATTCATATTTTTAAATATGTTGCGAAAACGCAACATCAGTCCAAAGTGTATTACTTATTTCCAATGTGTTTCATTAGTGCTGCCTAGTTTTTCATGCAGTAAATTAGTATTGTTTGCATTTCGGATATGTTTGTCTTTAGAAAAAAATTATTTTTGATATGGGAAGAGACATTGGAGTATTTTCATGGGCTAGATGATGATATTTAAGAATCGTCCTCAACAGAAGCTAATGAGAAACCATAATTCGTCATTATCCCTCCAGATCCGGATGATTTGACGGATGAAGAAGATATTGATGATAATATTTTATGTGAAAATGTCGAATCACCTAAAGACATTGCAGGTGAAATCGACATTTTTCTTTCTAATAAATGTAAAAGTAAACAATATAGTAAGAAAAAGGAGCATATTGTATGGGAAAAAGGGAGACTCTACATGGATGTAATAAATTCTAAAATAAGTTTATTAGAGTTTAAGAGATCTATATCTTTGACAGAGCCATATCTTTGATAAAAAGGCTTGAAGAAATGCTAATGAATTCTGTTTTACCTGAAACTTCACATATTGGAAGACCATCTACAATTCAAAATCTAATTCTCAACGAAACTCGGAAAAACCGTATGGGCCATATTATTACTAAAAATAATAAAAATAAACAAAAAAATGTAAACACTGCAAAAGTCAAACAATTTCTGTATGTAATAAGTGTAATGTACCTCTTCATGCTAAATGTTTCACAGATTTTAAAATTTTTAAAATTTTTTTTATAATTTAAAATTTTTATATTTTTAAAATTTTTATATCGCTTTGGACTGATGTTGCGAAAACGCAACATTTTATAACTCTCGTAAAAATAAATTTAATTTTATGGAAACAACTTATTTGTGTAATTAATGTTCTAAGAAGTGTTAAAACACTGTTTGGTGCATTTCCAATAAAGGAAACATGGAGCGGTCCTAAATGGGTTAAGAGAATGTGTGTTTTCTTGCGACCTTATTAACCTATGATAAAACTCTCTCAACGCACTCAGAAGAGTGGGGTAAAATAGTCAAATGGATCATGAAGCGTGATAAGATTGCATATTGAAGATTGGATAATAAAACTTTAGCTATTACTTTAAAAATATTAAAATTCTGGGACGGTTTCGTAATAAAGAGATATACAGTAGAACCCCGATTTTACGTTGTCCGTTTCGTACGTTATCCCGCTTCATACGTCATTTACTGCTGGTCCATGAAAATGGCCTATACTATGCTTAGATTATTTTTTAACCCCGATTTTACGTTTTCCCGTTTCGTACGTTTTTTTACTATTGGTCCCATGAAAAACATAAAATCGGGGTTCCCCTGTATAACGATTCAATCGAATTGATCTCCCCTTGTATCATTTTATAATTAACTTACATTATTAAATAATTGCATTTACATAACTAATTATGTTTACAATTATAAATATATATTAATTTTTTACTATACTTTTGACTTACAAGTGATAAACTCAAATATTGAGATAGTTACAAAAAAAATATATAAACCCATATGGTCATTGAAAAAAGCCGACATAGTTTAAAAACCGAGATCTGGGAGCCTTCATTTACCGCACACTTCCTTACTGATCGTATGATTCATGCGATCGTATATAAACGATCAGTATCCAATCTGATTAGAACTGATCAGTATGGATACTGATCGAATCATTACAATCGGATGTAAACGATGGAATGATTTTGCTAGCATAAAAAGATTATAATAAGTCTTCACCAGTTGGTTTTCTTTACTATATGAATGAAAAAAAAATTAAAAGGTCTGCGTTAAAAGATTAAATTGTATACTTTTTAGGTTAGTAGTAAAATATAGCAAAACATAAAGTATATCTTAAATGTGACATAAATGTTGAATACATTTCTTTTCTAATAAATGTTTCAGAGAAAAATATTTTCTTTATAAAAAGCAATTTATATGTTTTCAAGAAAATATTAATGCACTGCCAATAACCCTCCCCTCCCTCCACACCCTATATTTTAATAAATAAAGCTGAAAGTAAATCAGTGTATAAAACCTTTTTCATATCAACTACGCAAGTAAAAACTGAGAGTTAAAACAAGATTTTATGATTTCCGTATTTTCAAGATGAAACGAACAAATAAATCTTGTTTATTCGTTTTAAATGGGGATTTGGCAATGCTTAAGGAGGTTGAAATTGATTACCGAGAAATGTTTTTCAATATAATACCTTTATTGCATTTGTATTTTTCAAAGAAGATTGGTTAAAAAAAACGAACCCTTATTTGATGTTTGACGTTCATTTGGTGCTCCATTTACAAATATTTTATTGTTTTATTCTCCCGTAACACGCCTATCCATTACATAGTCCATTACATCGATTAGTATGATGGGAAGAATTTTGTTTCAGAAAAGGCCATATAAGTGCATTGATTTGTTATTGTTATTGTTACTCGTTTTGTTACCGTGTTAAAAGAATACGCTACGCTTTTATATTGATTTAAGTTCTTATATTCGATTTGTTTTCTGGTATGTTCATTACATGACTCAAATTTTCATAATAAATAAGTTGCTTTTCGACTTACTAGATATTAATGCATTGTACATATTTATGTTCAAATTTCCCTCTAGGGAAATTGTAACCCCTAGAGGGCACGTCCCTAAGTGGTGGATCAGGAATGCCTACGATTGAATTTTTCATCGGGTGTTCGGAAGGATATAAAATACGGGAGAAATCCCATATCCTTTCCCGGGAAATTTGGCGATTTTTTTTGGGCGATAAATATTTCAATATGGTGTATTCTCATTCGTTTCTGTTGCGAAGTTTTTCACGTGGTATATCTAAAGGCCAATCAATTTAATTTTAATGACGTGGTAATTTCAGACCTAATCAATTCTGTAGTTTTATTTTTGAACGTACATTTCGACCACGTATGGAGAAATTGCAGGTAAGTCTCTTTGCTTCTGCCAATTTCTGTTTTTTTTTTCACTATGAATCCCTTACTTTTTGATTTTTCAATTTTTAAAAGTGATTTTAAAAGTTTAACACAGTAATGTGATCACTTAAAAATAGGGAAATGGTTCTTGTAGATAATTTCACTATAAGCAATTTTATGTATTGCATTTTTGGGGTATATCCTTAAAAAAATGGCAGATACAATTGAGACTACCCAAAATCGTTTTCATAACTGTTTCATCAAAACGTGGCTTTCTGGTGAGTTATAAAATTTTATTTGTTTTGTTTAAAGGTATCCGACTACTTTTAAAATGTTGATTTTGACGGACATTCCGAAAGTGTTTTTAATCCTTTTAAAGATTTTAAATTTCTATTTCTCAATCTGCTTGTAATCTTTTCTGTACGATCATTGGAAATGAAATGAGAGCGATTTAAAGGTCATCAGCAGCTATAAATTTCAATACAAGTTGAAAACTTTAACTATGTTTTCTGAAGAACTCATTTTTTATCAAAAATGTAAATAAATATTGGGATATATGTATGAAAAATTTCCCGTATATTTCTCTTACTATTTAGAATGTAATGAACTACAGATTTTATTTTGAGTATTTTATTTCTTGATTTATAGCTGCAGTTTTTGAAAATGTCATGAGCAATTACTAAAATTTTACATGTAATTGAATATAATGATTTGTAACTTTTTTAGATTTCACGATATCGATTAGCTTTCAGTTCATTACACCCAGGAAGTACTTATGTACATGTGACAACAAGAAATTAATGTTATATGCATAATTTTATTTTTGAGCTAGAACCGTCTTTGTAAAAATTTGCTAAGTTTAAACCCAAATTCATAAATTTTGTTAAAAGTTGCATAGTCATGGTCTATTTTTTCATCATTTTCGTGTTTTAGTGTTATACCCCTTCGAAAAATAAGACAGAAATTGACGCAAGTATGTTTTGTTTTTTTTAAGTGCTCCAAAAGTAGTCGGATACCTTAAGCCTAAGTGACGCCGAAAAAATGGCGTCGTTTAGGTAGGTTGCATTATTCTTAGTTTTACGCCAAACCCGGAAAACTCAGAAACCTCGCCAAATAGCGCCAAGCCACACAGGATACGGAACTCTTCCTTCCGCGGACCAACAGGTAGAAATGTTACCTCTTTCAAGGCAATGACACCCTATGGATAGTGATCTATGGATAGTGTATTTTTTATTTTTGTTTCTTCTTCTTTCTCCTTTTTTTCGTTTTGCTTTGTACTCTTTCTGGACACAACAACAACACAACATGTTAAAGTATCTGTAAGCATACCACACGTGTTGTCAGAAGTTTTACTACTTTGTTGGCAGAGTACCTCGCATCTGATATTGTTGTGTTATCATTGTTGTTTTACTTGATTCGCTCACGTAACTGATTCTTCTTTGACTGTGTTTTAATATCCCCCTTAAAAACAAGTATTACAAGAATTTGAGATTTAGATTTTATTTAGACTGAAATAAAATTAGCTTGAAGATTGTAAGGAAATTTTTCTCGGAACTGTATATCTCCAATGATGAATTATTATACAAAGTGCGGCAGAATTAACTCTCACATTTCAAAGGGTAATAAAAAAAAGTGACAATTTGCAGAAAAAAAAGCTTTAAATTTTTGAAAAGTACCATTTATAATCTAGTACTACTTATAATCTACTATTTTCCCCTCTAGCTTTTACAATTTACATCACTCAGGTGACACCCGTTATTTGCTCTCTGTGTCGCGCTTACAGAATCGTTGTTTTTAACACTAGAAATACGGGAATTTTTTTTCTTACTGAAAAGACATTTTTACAGTTAAAAATAATATCAAGAATTTAAAATATTTATTTTTTTTAAAAAGGGTTTTATACTTTAAATTTTGAATTATTTCATACCATATAAATAAGAAATTAGTATATATTTAGATATATTTTTTTGGAGATATGCCGAGCTGACAACATGGATAAAAATATATCTAAATATATACTAATTTTTTATTTATAAATTAGTATATATTTAGATATATTTTTATGCAGGTTTATCCGTAAAACTATATTCATGGTTTGTGCGGTGCTTATTTTTCAACACCATATTTCCGAAGAGCCAATATTTCTGTTATTTGCAAAAGGGGGAAACGAAAAGTAACTAAAATTTTTTCCGGTATTATTTTAAAGATTTCTGCCTGTTTAATATATTTCCGTCAAATTGATGGATTCCAGTCGTAGTAGGAATACAACACATTTTCTCCCCCTCTTTATTATTAATATAATTTTGTAAATGTGTGTGAATATTTCGCGTAAAATTAGAAAAGTCATAAAATTTCAGAAGCGTGAGGACATAAATACAGACATAGTGCTCAATAGCATGTCCTAAACCGTCAAAATGAAGGCAGCTTTCTTTCTAGTGCTAAAGAGCGGCTCGATAATGAAACCGCGATGTTTATCTGACAAACTCATGGTGTCTACTGACAGGTAGAAAATTTGTCCGAACTGTTGCCACCTCTTGCGCCACCCTACCCCCAACACTCCCTTACGAATGACCTCCAGAAATGAGGGAGTGCATTCTGTCACACCCTGTATAATACAAAATGCCCAGTTAAATGCTATCCATGGTTTTCAGAGACAACCTGTCCCGCATTTGGACAACCTATGTGGTTTTTCTCCAATGTAGAAGGTGTTTACACCTAGTTAAAAGTTAATGCGAACTGTAACCGTCGTTCGAGTTGGTGGCAACAAGTTGAATTCCGTCTCTTGTTCTGGTAGGAAGCTTCATTCGGAAGCATCCCTAAAGAAATGAGCCATATCGTTGGCTGATGTTAATAACACTTTAGTAATTGAAACTGGCCAATTTATTCGAAATTTAGTAATACAGTCCATATCGACCAGAAGGTTTTCTTATTTCAGTACGATACATTTACATACAGAGCAAAAAATCGATTGTCAAAGACTTATAAAATGAACAACATCATCCCAATACGATTTAAAGATATTTTGTTCTTTTGGCTTTCCCACGTCCATGTGGACCGATTTCTTTTTAATAACAATATTTTCCTAAAAAAGGTGCTTGTCTGTACTTATTATGCTTAACATTTGAAAGATCATCGCTATGCTTAGTATATTTACTGAATCCAACGCGTCTTATACATATCTTCAACAGTTTCAGGTTATTGCAAATAGGGCATTAAATTTATGTCTTGAAACATACAGAAATACCTTATACACATATCAATGTAACGTCATTTGAGTCATCGTATTATAGGACTGGAAAAATATAACTTCTATTCATTCTATTTATTAATTTATAATTATTAATCATTCGTCCATTTTTATAATTCTTAAAAATGCCAAAAATACTTCACATAATAATTTGCTTTCGGAGCTGGCAATTTACAAGCATAATATTAATCATATTTCTTTAATATTTAACTGCAAAGATGGACAGACATACTCTAAGGCATTATTATGGTTATGAAAAAGATCAAAACAAAAAAAAAAAAACTTTTTTAAGACATTCACATAAAGATATATTTTGTAGATGATGAAAACAAAGTTTAGAACTGTATTTTTACAGTGTGGAGATTATTTAATTAAATTAGTTCCTATTGATATTATAAACGCCGTATCAAGAATTAGGTAGAGAAGAAGCATAAAACCAACGTTTATATTAAGAGTATTTAGAATTTTTAGTTAGAAAAAGTCAAAAGCACGTTAGAAATGTCATTCAAAACAATCAGATATATCTCTTGAACGAAAAAATTTCAAACTGTTCAATGTTTGTGCGGGTGTGTTTGTGTAGATGAGTTCTTCAACATTTCCCCTCTATCCTAACAACAAGCTTTATTCAATTAAGGGTGTAATATAATTAGCATTAAATCCTGACGAGTGATTCTGAAGTTTCAATTTTTGTTTATCCCAGTAGCACTGAAAGTGTAGGGTTGGGAGGCGTTTCAAGAAAATTAAATAAATCCCAAAATTAATTAATTAAAGCAATCGATCCTCTCTGGAGATTACTTTTATCAATTTTACTGAGCTGACATAAATTATAACCTTTATTTTTGTGTTTATCTCCACATTCACGACTTTGAGTAACAATTTAAAGATTTTTCTCTCAGTGAATGTTTTAGCGTGGATAAAACTAATTGTTCACGTAATTATGCATTTTGATGTTGGAGCCAATCTGTCTAAAGATAATTGAAAGCTAAAAGTTTTAATTCAATTAAAAATGAATAAATATTTATAATTAAATATTCAGACATTTTAAAGACCATCTCCGGTAAATTCCAAATTAAAAGCAATACTTGATTTCTTGTCCGTGATATGTTTTTGAAAATTTAGTGTCAAATATACGTAATAAGAGAAAAATTTTAAGAATAATTTATATATTATATAAATATTTTTTCTTTATAAATAAATTGGTTTAACTAAGTTCGAGAGAAGCTTATGTCTGGGGTATTTTTATTCTCCAGTAAATTATAAATTAAAAAACATCAGTTATTTTCTTGTCGCTGATATGTATTTGAAAAATTTAGTGCCAAGTAATGTAATAAAAGTAAAATTTTAAGAATAATGTAATAAAAGAAAAAATTAAAGTAATGTTTTATATGTTGTTGTAAAGAAATTTACTAAAATAATAAATAGGTTAAATCTGTTAACGTATTTAAATAAATTTCTCTGACTTTTACTAGTAAAGTCAGTGAAGGCAACACATATTATAAAAAATAAGAGACTTTTGAGAAAATAAAAACGAAGACAGGGACTAGTTCAAACATTTTAAAAGATAGAAAATTTGCCAAAAACAATGTCATCCAAATTATACTGTTTTCAGACCAAATACATTATCTCTATAAATATTGAGGAATAGCTGATCCTAATTCTTAATTTATTAATAAAGCGAATAGATTTCCATAATTAAATAAATTATTTTTTTTGGTGAACTATTTAAATTGTCTTGGATTCTTTAAAACACACAAATAAAGGATTACGGGTGGTCTAGACGAATATGGAGAAATGAATTAACTTCAAACTCATCAGTTTAAAATTTTTGTATGATTTGAAAAATTATTTAAAATAATGAGTTCATCTCTTCATATATTGAATTACCTTTCCTCTGAATTACTTTTGGTATTTTCTTCTGAAGTATCTGCCCTGATATTTCAAAGGCAGAAATTTTGTAGAAGATAATAAAACAAAACTTTATTAAACATCTGAACAAGATTTAAAACAAGATTTTAATGAGATTTCAGAAATTGCAATAATTTTTTAATGTCGTTTTACTCAACTTGTTAAATGGAAGGAAGATTATCTTTAATGCTATACATATAACACAAATATTGATTTAGGGCAAAATTTACTCAACCATTGCGTAAAATAGAACCAGATATAAAGAAATGGATGTTTGTGAAAGAAACTCATAGTCTTTTTTTCTTTTTTTTTTTGAGGGGGGGGGGGGGTGTTAATTTTTCTGAAGTGCAAAGGAAACGAAACACTGTTCTACATATTTAATTCCTCGGTAAGTGGGATGTCATGATTTTAAGCGCGGGCTCAAATTTTATTCTTATATTTTATTTGTTCAAAATGATTCACTACAGAGATTTATGGATTTAAGACAAGTAATTAATATACCAAAGAAAGGCTGAATGCGAATGTTGTAATATGTAATATGTGTAATATGTAATATGGGACATGTAAAGATAGGCTATAAACGGAAGCTGATAAAAGTTGAATCTAATGATACTCTAATAGGTGATCGAGGTAACCTTCTGGTAGAGCGTTCGGCTTGGAAATGGGGGTTAGTGGATAGAATCTTGAAGAACGCCATCCAATACCTTTGTAACTAGGCTGGATATAGGTACGTTAAACTTGTAGACAGGAAAGTCCTTTTATTACGTCAGAGATCGTGGGAGAATGTGCGTGTCCCCCCCGATGTCGCTCCTTGGAACCAGTCGAAATTGAGATTGCAACAGTGGGGGGGGGGGACATCTATATCGTGTCATCATTGAAAGAAACCAACGAATTTCGTGGATTATGTGTGAATGTGTTCATTAACAAGTGTTCCGCTTTGGAAAACAATAACAACAATGATATTCTAATAATTTAAAACTACCTTATCGATGATCAGTTGAGAATCAGCTACACATACACGCGGGTGCATTGAAGTTGCATGCAAGAAATTGCTCCAATATGTTATTATGAACTTAAAATTTACACGTTTATATGTTGTTTTTCCCCCATATTAATGTTGTCATGCATTTAAGAAGATTTGCGTGGTTATCTCTATAGTTTTTTTTTAATTGCAACATTGTCAAATCCATTTATTCAGCAATTAATATTGTCAACAATAGATAAAATTTTTTCTATCTCAACAACGCCTGTCAAAGTTTGTTAAATGAAAAATATAATTAGTCCACAAATCCCATAAATTAAAACTAAAACATAACGAAATTTACATTACACACGGCCCATAAGAGATGCATTTAAGCACTGTGATTTGGGGGCGGGGAGTTACTGCATCACAATCATTTAAAAAAATGTGAGAGAAATTAATTGGAAAATAGACCAAAAGTTACTAATGTCTATTTCTACTTAACTGCAGTGTTCTTGCAGGGAGTATATCACAAAATACATTTGGACTTCTAACCAAATTCTTGACAGTCTAATGTCGAATATGATAAACTCTTTCTCATGGACGCAGCTGCGACAAAAAGTCATTAACAAGAAAAAACTCCAAAAGTACTTTCACAGGTTCTTTAAAAGTTAGAAAAAAGACAGGGGTAAATCACGTAAAAATACATTTTTATATCTCTCATATACATGCATTTTGTATATCTAAACGTGAGTTAGAATTAACAAATTTTTGATTAAATTCAACTTAAAATACCAACTGATCGCATTAACACTGCAAATATATTTGTTGAGAATTGTGATAAATAGCCCACCAAATCAACTTGAAATAAAAGAGAAAAAAATTTTGACTATTACCGTAATTTACAACAACTCTTCATACATTTTAACAGGGTTTATTATACCTAAATTGATTCCATTTTACAGAACAAAGCAAAATTTTCGATAGTCTTTTCGATATTTCCAAAAGCAAACAAGCTGATATACAAAAATTTAGAGAAAAAAATTAAGAAAAAACCCTAGTTTCGCACTGATTGCAGAAACGTCAAAAGGAAAAAAATTAGTAGTGAGTTGTTTTGACAAAGCCCTAGGCAAAAGAAGTAAAATATTGGGTCTCGCGTCAGAGTTTTTCTTTTTTCTCGTGGCATAGTTTTTTCCCCTTTATTTTCGCTTCTCCCTACGTCTCTAGAATCTGACAATCCAAAGATCCGAGAATCTAATATATATCGACCAAAGGAAAAAAACATAAAAATAAATCAAAGGCCCAATGACATGAAAGAATGTGGCCACTTTCAGCAATATTTTGGATCGGGCAGCAATAAAAGCTAATAAAAAAAGATGTTACAAACAAAGGACTGAAAGGAGCTATTCAAGAATGCAAATCCTGTGTTTTTAGCGGTTTATATATTATACGCAAGTTATTCTTACCTTACTTAAGATTTTTGGGGATATATACTGGTGGAGCTGTTCATGTTACTAGATAATAATCTTAAAATTATGTAGAAATATTTGAGATCCTCAGATAAATAGTTGAATAGTTCTAAAATGGAAAACACACTGCATAAAGTTTTCCATAGTTATATTGTGCATGTATTGGAAAAAATAGAAACATCTTCGATTTCTGCGAGACACTCTTTCCTGATTTTTTTTTTGTTTAGAGAACTCCCTCGCTGTTAGGGACATACTTTATGTCCATTGAGGTAAAAAGTAAAATCTTTTAGGGGCATTTGAAGTCAAAAATTTAAATGTTTTTTCCAGGATTCCAAAAAGGCAAGAGAAGAAGGAACTTGGACGCGACATAGCCTAGTGGTAGTGCGTCAGCTCTCTCGGTTCGTATACTTATAACTGTCATTAAATACCGAATATGGGTACATTAACCCTTTAGTTGTATCCCTATGTCTGTGAGGACCAGGAGAGAATAGTGTTTGTATTATCTGATATATAGAAACTAGTTCCCCAGTTCACCACTGGAGTATCTTCCTATCAAATCCTCTAGATTGCATTCCTTGATCCTACCTTAGTTTTGTTGCAAAATTGAAGTGATAAACACGTCTCAAAAAACAGTCTGGGCCTCACAGACCCAAGGATATCACTCGTGTTAGTGTTTTTCACCATGGACCCGTCTTCTTCAGTCAGTGTCAAGATGATGTTAAGTGTGTTAGAATATGTTACGATTACCTCAGGCCTTTTACCATTATAAATTACGTATACCTCAAATATCGCTAGATAATCCCTTATCTAGAGCAGTAATGCGACATAATAAATTAGGAGAATCGAAAAAAAATGTTATATCCCTGCATTTTCAATTGATCAGCTTTAAACTTTAAGGGAGTCAGGGACACATTAAAAAAAATTGAATAAAAATTTTTATTTTTTTTTGTTATTGTTAACCATATAATTTATAAACAAAATCATAAAACTTCACATAATGTTTTTAAAAATTTTAAATTTTATTTTTTTAAACAGCAGGGTAATTTAAAATCTTTATAACTAGAAATGTTATTCGTCGAATTTCAAAACTTTTTCCTTTAATGAGACAGAAATATATAAGTTTTAATTTTGATTCCGCATTTTTTAAAATATTAGTTTTTTAAATAATTAAAAATAGTTAGATTAAAAAATTTTAAAAAAAGTGTAACTTATTTTAAAAAAAATATAATTCCAAAAGTAAATATTTTTTTAATCAAATTAAAGTAACATAATTGAAAAATACATGTTCCAAGTTTGAACCATTTATCTTTAATGGTTCTTAACTTATAACAGTGTAAAGACGAGAAATGATGAAAAAACTCATGTAGAAAAGCACATTTAAATGTTCAAATAAAGATTCGCTGCTATTAGAATCTTGAAAAACAAAAAATTAATATCGCCTGTTCTAATTAAGATATAAACGTGATTTAAACGCCATTTTAAGCGGAAAAGAGCAGGAATCTTTTTAATTCAATAAATTTCTTTTTACAAATTTGAAGAATTTTGTGTCTCAGAACCCCTTAAACATCAAGTATTTGGATTAAGATTCCTTTATTTATGACATTTCTTTAGTTGAATGATAGCTATTTAATATTTTATAGCTATAAAATGTAATTTATATAAACTTATTACTTCTAGAAGAATTACAACAATTAAAAAATGGACTAATAACGTTTGAAAATAAGATCGCCTAATCAAGCAAGTAAAATATAAAGGACACATTAATATGCGAATCTAAAGTGTTACTGAAAGTAATCCGTCTAGAACTTTTATTACATCCATGTTCTTTGCCGACGGGCTCTCCTTACAAGGCATTCTTTGAAATCGAATCTAACACATATCCAGGTACTTTCCCCTTGAGAAAAGATTTCGGTAAAATGTGCGTGTTACATCCGAGTAAACACACTATAACGTGGAATAGACTTGTTTAATCTAGTGTGCTGGTATAACTTGAATAACCATTATTTTCAAGCACATAATTAATAGAGACTGTTTAGGAAACTTGTGACATAATTTAGTAAATTAGTTTTAACGTTTCTGATGATGAGAATTTATATTCAATTAGTATGTGAAAGGCTCTTTTACGAAACGAAAATATTACGCACTTCTCGAATAGAAAGTGTCATTAACAAAATTATCAGCAGTCGGGAACACTATAATGCGAATCGATATTCATACTTTTCATTTTTCCGACAGCGGTTTTTGTTTACATTCTCATGTGCAGTGCAGAAATTCTTATTTGGTTATACAAAATTTTTCTAAAATTAAATTCTTCTTGAGTAAACACGACACGATATCCTAAAAAAAATGCATATGCTGATGCGATATATTTTATTTCGTTTTCCGATTTTATTTTTCTTCTTTTTTTTCAAACTTCAAATTTTCAGAAATCTTTTAAATAAATCAATGTATATTTTCAACATCCTTGCACTTTATATCATTCTTATTTTTTACCTTCAAATAATATTAAATTTCTTATTACATATTAATTATAAAGCACCATATCTTTAACTTTCCGTGTTCACTAATGGTTCCCGGGGCACGTAAAATAGGGCGTGGCTGCAATGCCCTCCAAGTTCTCAAATTTACCTCTGGAGGTACGGGGTCAAGTGTTCCGGTCTCGTCACTTGACTCGGTTCAAAATTACGGGACCGGTCCTATAGCCAATTCGGACTACGACCCTTGTGGTGCTAATTCGAAACAGGAGCCGCACCTTCATCGCCCATAGCCTTCGGGACTTGATCTGATGTTGCTGTCAGTCAAGTGGCAAAAGCAACAGCAACAACAACATATCTTTAGCTTAAACTCAATTTTTTAACTTTAACTTAACCTTTTTCACTTATTTTTTTTTAACTAAACTTAATTTTTTACGTAACCGTAACTTCAATTTTTTAACTAAAATTTTTCAACTTAATTTTTTTAACTTTATTGAATATATTTTTAATTTATTTGAAAAATCCTCAATTATATCCATTCATACTGTAAATGAGTTTTATTCATTAGCCTATTCATAGCGTGTACTTTGCACTGATAGTTGTACTGATATTAAACAAGGAGTGAATTGTAGATTATTTAGTGCTTGAGGCGGCTACGAGCATACTTTTCCTACGGGAAAATTAAGAGTGAATTTGATTCCGGATGACAAGAGACACTCATCTCCACCATTCAAATCCTTAGACTTCCGAAAGATAACGAATACAATGAACAGACAGGGTTCACCACATAACATAGGGCGTTGATGTCTAGGGGTAGTCATGAGCATACATGGGAATATAATCACAAACATGCTGCCTGCAAGGTTTTGGTTTAAATTTCCATCCAAATGATATAAATTTGATTTGTCTTTAATTTAGATTTAAGTAGTCATAAACACTCCAGTGAGTGTTGACAATTATTCTCAATCGACATTTGTTGACAATTAAAACATAAAGCTTAGTTACGAATATAGATCAAATGACTTATTTAAAAAAATAGCAGTTTTTATTCATCTTTCTACCTCGGGCTAGGTCAATTGATCAAGTTCTAAAGTCATTAAACTTTCAAGAGTGGGAAAAAGATAGCTTACATAGAACCATAAAAATGGCAAAAATATCCCTAAATATTAAATTTGCTTCTATAAAAACATATGAAAGGCAAATTTTATCTTACTAAACAATATGAACACGTTGATATTATCAAAGCGACAATTTTACAATACTTAAAAATCGCCAATAATTTTACTGGGTTTATCAATTGCAAATTGCATTTTCCATTTTTTTAAAGAAAATTTTAAAACCAATGCCATCACAATTGTTAGGTGAGTTAATGAATTGTAATTTTTACTACAAGATACTGTAACGTAATTCAAGTTTGCTTTCTTAAATATTTATCTTTTTAGAAATTTTTATTTCTTCAATATAAGGAAGAGATGGATGATTATGTTTTAATTTTTAGAACAAAAAATACAGCATCCGTTTCGTCTAAAATAGTAGGTTTATGTATTCCAAATTTCTCTTTATTCTGGTAGAGAAGTATAAGTGTCTAAAGAAAAGGAAGCCGATATTACTGTAGTAGGGCCCATAAAATCTTCATACATGTCTAAGTCTAGAGGCTTAAAGATGTATTATAGATAAAACAGTTTACTGATTGATGGAAATAAGTTATTTTCTGTTCTATTCATATGAAATATTTAGTGGGTGTAGAGGGTACAGTTCCTAGTTTTTGACAAGAACATTTAGTATGCTGAGATGATACTTTGACTAAGTGTTTGGCATTTTGACACATTCATAAGCAAACTTGGGGATAATTGTCAAGCAGCAGAATGAGGTGAATCTTTAAATTTTCGTTTTCCGACGGGTTTGCTTTATTTTTAAAATCCATCTCTAATCAGGTCTTGGTTTTACAACGCAAGAAAAAAGGAAAATTTATCGTAACCAGAAAACAGTTCGGCACTGTGTTAAATAAAAAATTTACCTGTAAATTAAAGAAAACTGGAAGTTAAACAATATGTTGGTGAGATTGCCACTACTTATTGTTAAAAAGGAGTAAGAATTGTGTTTCACGTCAGAATTTCAACCCTGAAAAGGAAACAAATGCAATTGTGGAAAAGGTATGATAAAAATAATTGAACAATGCTTGAACCGTACGATGTTTAAGCAAAAATATCTCTTAATGACTTCATTCTTAAAATTTAATTACATATATGATAATTTAAGAATCTTTATACATGATAACTTTAACTTGTGATTTATAAAATTAAGTTACTATTTTATTTTGCTTTTATTTGCAAACATAAATATAAATATTTTTCTATTCGAAAATATTAAATAATCGGCCTCATGAAGATAAAGTAGAAAGGAAATCAACTTGAGACAACGTTCCAAAGAAATACTTCGAAATCCATCTGAGCTGAATAATAATTTCATATTTTTGTCCATTAATTTCTACCTTTAAAATTAAATAGCGACTAACAGGATAAATTGAAACGGCGTGAGTTACACAATTACGAATTAAAATTACAGGCTAAGACATTAATTAATAATTTATCATTTATCATCAGGTATTTAACAAAACAACGTAATATAATCTAAAGTATAATTTCTTCTCCCACGGTCTGAAACAATCATAAATATCTAACATGAATTAATGATTCATTTAAATACGATTCTTATCTAATAAAGCGAATGAAAATTGGGAATCACATTCATATCTCATTGAATTCAAATAAATGCACAGTTTTACTCAGAATCAAGTGAATCTTAATTTTCCCGAAAATCATTTTGTCAGACGGATTACACATTCTCGAAACTGCTTTCAATTATGTACCGCAAGATATTATAACTCTAAACCACTCTGAATAAAGAATTTTTCTCTTCTCGAAACCCTCAGATTAAGTCAATAAAATATAACTCGGAAATTTAATCATTCATTTTTAACATTACGTTACAGAAAAGAGCTTCTCTTTTGTCAAATTAAAGCCCCTTTGTAAGTAGTATTGAACCCGCAAATTCCATTCTGAAATCTTTGGGGCCGTCTCAACATTATTCACATTTTGGTATATCTTTGGAATTATTTTCTTGGCTGGACATACACACACACACGCGTATATATATATATATATATATATATATATATATATATATATATATATATATATATATATATATATATATATATATATATATATATATATATGTATGTGTGTGTGTGTGTGTGTGTGTGTGTGTGTGTGTGTGTGTGTGTGTGTGTGTGTGTGTGTGCATACGTATAGAGCAGGATGACAGTTTTTATTTATTAACATTTTTCTTTTTTTTTCAAATTAGATATGTATTCGGTTTGTAAAATATAAGAACTTATCATTTATGAAGTTTTAAAAATCGTGTTCATGAGTGAAAATTTCGGCTTCGTTCATGTAATTTAATTTTAAACTGTTTCTTCTCGTTTTGCACACATTTTTAGGCAATATATATTCATGATCTTTACTAGCCAAATTTTCGTTCGTGATATTTCTTATTTTATCGGTTTTGTTTTGCAAGTTATATATTCATTTTCACCGTACACGTAATAAGCGTGTTTGAACAATTGGGTTTTCGTCATATACTTTCGTCCTTAACTTTTTTATGGTCGAGACCAACTTTCCCTTTATATAAAAAAAAAACACTCTGCCCCATGGACATTTTTTTTTGTCCTACCAATTTTTATTTAATTAGAAAGATGTTAACAAAAAAGAGGAAAAAAATAAGCAAAATTTTGATAAAATATTTTAAAAATCAGTGAACTATAGATTTTGATAGAATATATATATTTACATTGCATAATAATAATTTTAAAAAATTCAGGTAGTCACTTCTAACGAAACTACCACGGGTAATTAACGTAAGAATACTTATCATTGCTTAGCTCTTTGTATGTGTGTATGTGTATATATATATATAGCTGGTTTTAATAGCTAATAATTTCGAATACCTAGTCTCATGCAAATAGGTAGAAGAGAATGGAACTAATGTAAGTATAGCCTTTTGATGACGAAGTTTTCATTGTAAAACATCTTGAACCTTATTTAACAATATTTTATGTAAGGGTGAGCCTGTACCACAGATTATATTTGCTTAGTAATTGGTGAAATATTTGAGAATGTTATTCTCGTATAATCTTCCGGGATTAGTCTTGGTGGTTGTTCTGTTTTAATAGCTAATAATTTCGAATACCCAGTATCATACAGATAGGTAGAAGCAATTGGAAGCAAAGTATAGCCTTTTGATGACGAAGTTTTTATTGTAAAACATCTTGACACCTTATTTAACAATATTTTATGTAAGGGTGAGCCTGTATCGTAGATTATATTTACTCAGTAATTGGTGAAATATTTGAGAATGTTATTATCGTATCATCTTCCGGGATTAGTCTTGGTGGTTGTTCTGTTTTAATAGCTAATAATTTCGAATACCCAGTCTCATACAGATAGGTAGAAGAGAATGGAAGCAATGTAAGTATAACCTTTTGATGACGAAGTTTTCATTGTAATACATCTTGACACCTTATTTAACAATATTATGTCACATATATTTTTAACATATAAAATGCAAAGAAAAACATTTAAATATGTAATTATAGAAAATTTAAAGCATGCTTTATAAGTAAGAAATTCAATATGATATAAATTTACTTCAGATTATCGGTGACCCCTCCATTTTATATAGCGACCCACAGTTTGCTCACCTCTGTTGTACATTTTGTACGTAAGTAATACGTTTTATCATTATATATTCAAATCTTAGATATTACATATTTATATTTAATAGTAATTGTATTATTTTATATTGGGTGTTAATTCTTCCTAATAAATGAATTTAGATGGAGTTTAGACTCTGTAGTGTATTTTGCTAATTTTCTATTCAACATATTCTTTTGAAGTATATTTTTAAAAAGTACTTATTTCTAGGCTAAAAGTAGCAGTAAATTGAATTTATTCTGATATAAGCCTAACTTAATGTAAATTGAAAATTCTAACTGAGGCTTTTTAAATTTTAATGAAGGTGCCATTACTATACACTTTTGTAGAAGAATAGAAAGAGTAAATATGTAATATAAATTTAACGATTTTTAAATATTAACAAAAGCATATGTATAATTTATATTTTGGATTAAAATAAGTATTTACATGTGTATCAAATGAAATATAACTGCTTCTTTCGAAAATATATATTAATGTTTAAAATGCTTTAAAAAATGGCTAATAGGCGATAGTCTGATTTTGAAAAGGATATAACAATTTTAAATTAACACGAAAAAGGTCAAAACAGGTGTATTTATTTAGTTTTCTGTAAACGCTCCAGATGAGAATATAAATTATACTACAATGCCTTTTACATATGATAATGATGTAACATTTAAATACTCATTTAAGTAGCAATTTGATCCCAATGAATTTTATGACCTTTACAACTTGTTGTTGTTGTTGAGTCTAGGAATAGTGCAGAAGAAAAAGAACCGAAAGTTTGGATAACAGCAGCTGTTAGATCAGGTGCTTAAGGGGTCTTGAGTTCTTGCGGTGACAAAACAGGTTTGAAAAAGGCAGCCACGATGTCTGGACAATCAAAGATATGTTCCGGAGAAAGCTGGGTTTCTGGACAATTTCTGCAATTGATAAAGGATTTTGTGCAGTCAGGGTGGATTTTCATACCCTTTAAGGCAGTGGTTCTTAACCGGGACTACGGTACCCCTAGAGGGGCAAGAGAAAATTCAAATTTTTTATGGAAAATTACCAGTTGAGGGAATCATGTGATGGATACTTTCCCACGGGAAATATAAGCAAAATAAATAGACGGATACTCTATCCAATTTTGTTTCACCTAAGTTCAACAGACGACAACATTTTATTAAAAGATTATCTTATCGCAATACGAGCTAATGCACTTATTGAAATGGAATTTGAAAAACCGTACTTAGAACAGTTCTGGTGTACGCAGTTAGAAATTTATCCTGAATTGGCAAAAGCAACAGAGACACCTTTACCCTTTGACACCACTTACTTTTGTGAAATGAGTTATTCCTCATTTTTGCACATCAAAACAAAAGCCAGAAATCGCTTAAAGGCATCTGATGACTTAGGCGGGGCTCTTTCAAATACAGAGCCACGTTTTAAAAGTTTAATTATGAACAAACGCCAACAACGTAGACATTGAAAATGTAGATATTGTTTTATATGTAACTAGTTGAATACCCGTACTTCGCTACAGAATACATTCAAATTAAATACAACGATGAATGTATGCAATTGGTGTAAAAAAAAACAAAAAGAAAAATTCTAAAAAAAATCGAAACGGATATTTTTATAAACAAAATTATGTAGACGAAAACATACAAATTAGATCTAATAGAACATAGTAAAGAATATAGTACAGTTAATATAGCACAGTTTGAGGAACATATCTTTTACTGCATTTTAATGTTTTTTTGGATAATGTCCAATCGTCTGCCGCATTAGCAAGAAAAAAAAATATATTTTGTCTATTTCGTTGTTATGCACGTGTCGATAAATTAATTTAAAGTACCAGAAAAATAAATCACGTGATTTATCAGCATTTAATAAATTAAACTCTAAAAATTAATCTTCAAAAATTCACCAAAAATCAGAAAATGAAGGTAAAGATTCGAAAAGGATTTCGTTTTAAAGGAATTTTTATGATCTTTCTTGTGGTATAAATTTTATAACTCTCAGATTATTATTTTAAATGCAAACTTGAAAAAAAGTTACAAAATCAGATTAAAAATTTAATTTTAAAAAATCTAAGAAGAATTTTTCAAAAATCTTTCTTAGTGCACCCCTACACTATAAGAAGAATCGCCATGCAAAATTTCAGCCCTTTAGGTTCAGAGGTTTGGTCTGAGCCTTGTCTGTCAGTCAGTTAAGGATGTGTTTTATATATAGAGATAATATAGTATGTATTCTAAATGTATTAATTTTTTGTGCATTAAATAAATTATCATGCAATAAATGCCCTAAATTAAAAAATAGAAACACATTTTTCAAGGGGGTGCGAGATCTTATTCCCAGATTCAAGGGGGTGTTGACAATTAAAAAAGTTAAAAACCACTGCTTTGAGGGATTAGTTGTTAGTCTAGCTATTGTTGAAGAAATCGTTGAGACAGTGAAAGTCAGAAATGAGTGGTTTCTTTAGGGGTTGGTTGGTTAATTTACACCTGGCCACTGCGTTAACATCAGCTAGTGTGATGGAAAAAGAGGTTTCGACTAAGTTCCGCGCTTCCTTGGCCAGCGAATCAGCACACCGATTTCCTTCAGTACTCACATGTGCGGGGAACCAGTGAAGGGTACAGGACTTTCCCTTACAACAGCGCTTTCTAACCTGGGAGGGGGGGGGGCGCGGACTATGGCCAGGGGAGGCGCCAAAACTTTTTAATAAAAAATCAATGTTTATACCATAATATCTATAAATAAACGAATAAACCATATCTATAAATAGACTAATTTCAGTTGACAACCATCGAAAAGAAAAATTGATTGTCATGCGATAGCTCAATAAGACAAAAGTATCAAAATGATTGTGGATGAATCTTAGTGGAGAGTATGAATCTTTGTATTGCAAAGCAATGCAAGTGCTTCTACCGTTTGTAACGTCTTATTTATGCGAAACGGGCTTTTCGGCACTGGCTGCACTGAAAACCAAATATCGAACATGGCTAATAGTCGAAAAAGAGTTACGAGTGGCACACTCCACATTGCCCCCAAGATTCGATAAACTTAGTGCCAATAAAAAACAACAAACCTCGCATTCAATTTTGATGCGTTAGATGTACTTTAATTAGTAATTTAATATAAAAATAAATATGCATGTTCGAATTGTTATGGCAAAAGCTTGTTATTATTCTGTTAATTGTAGTTTTCATTTTTTTTTTGTAATAAAGGTATTATTATTTAAAACGTGTCTATATTATTATATCTATTAAAAAATAGGTAGGCGCAGAAAAAAAATTTTTCTAGGGAGGCCCGGAAAAATTTTTTTTAGGGAGGCGTAGTAACATAAAGGTTGGAAACCGCTGCCTTAGAACGAAGTTGAAAAATATCACTTATGTTGATGACGTTTACTTAAAGGTATGAATGAATTTTAAATTGTTTGGATTTGTTAACTTTCCCACACCGATTCATTTGAACTTTTACAAATAAAGAAATAGCACTACGAAATAATTTGTCTTTACCTTGAATTTTTCCCCCCCGAACTATACAAAAAGTAAAATTATTCTGTCAAATTACTATCCTAGTTCCACTATTTTTATTTTTCTAAAGACATTCTCATCCTTTCATCTGCATAAATGAAACAACGACAAAACTACCGTCTATACGTGTAATTATTTAGAAACAGTGAACACACATCATTAGTATAGTTAAGCTTCTTTCACGTCAACTAGTTAAAAAAATTATCTTGAGCGTACGTGATCTGGAAGTAATTTTAGGTATTGTACCCACAACTTGAGGGTAAAAGGAAAAATAAAATGAAAACACTTTCAATTTTAAGGGAGAAACAAAATAATAATTAAATGAACCGACATTTTTTAAAGCGGCCTTGAGAATCTCAAATAAAGCTTAATGCTTATATCTTCATTTTATGCGCTAAATAGACGTTTTAGAAAAATTTTCTTTACATCACGTTTATTATTTTTGAATTTTTTAAAGCTTTTGACGTCAGTATTAGTAATGTTTTGTCATACTACATACAGGTTGATTTCGGGAAATCGATTTATTCATCGACTGATGGCATATCAAAATACATGGCTGGATGTAATTTAAAGTTATTGATTTCGAAAGAAAAAAAAATACCTTGAATGAACTGGCAAAGTTCATTACTTTTAATATTAAATGCATGTTACCAAAAATTAAAATAAATTATTCAATTTTAACTGTAAATGTATTTACATAATGTTTTCTTTACGGATTTTAAAAGATTTCATATTAATGGAAGAATTTATGATAGTTTCTTTAAAGAAAGTTGGCCGTGTGTCTGTCCTTGTAGAAATAACCTTCTTAACAGAGCTTTTATTTAATGTTTGCCAACTCTGTTAATGGATACAAAGGTTTTCCTCTAATTACCCATGCTATCTTGCTTTGTAGGTATACACCTCACTTCTAATGATATATCACCCAGACGGTGAAAATGAGCATATACTAACTTGAGGTAGGATTCTTCCCTTATAGCCCTTATTCATTTGTGTGAATATTATGCTGTTTAAGATTGTGTCACAGACGATTTCTATTTTAGCTTTTCATTCGTTAGTCTCTTTATTCTTGCCATAAGATGTTTTTTTTACTTATATATATATATATATATATATATATATATATATATATATATATATATATATATATATATATAAAATCTATTTATTCTTGCCATAAGTTAATTTTTTTTACTTTTATATATAAAGTGCTTAGTAATGCAGATTGTGTCTAAGCGGCAATATACCATTAAGATTTGCTGTTCTGTTAAAAAAGATTTCACAGGATTATACTAGTATAAAAAATATATAAGACAAATTTGCTGAATTTATACATTATTGAAAAAAAATACCAAAACTTTTGAAGTATTAGAGAAAATGAGTTCAGTCATCAAATCCTTCGAGTTAGTATCTACGCAAAGGAAACTAGAACTCGCTATAGTTGAAACAAAACAGCATATTTGGGACTGAATCTCCTCCGATCAACAATAATTCTAGTCTGCAAGTCGCTACTAGGAAGCAAACGACTAAGAAGTATAAATTTGGAAATCTTCAAAAGAAAATAAAAGGAGTAATTTTTCGATAAATAGAAAGATTGAAAATCTAATTCCTGCCTTTGAAATATTAAAGATTATATACGTTTCAAAATTTGGAGAAAAATAGATTCTGTTGAGCCCGCGATACGATAACAGTCATAAATAACTTGCCTAAATGAATAAATTAAGATCAGCAGTATGTAAGATAATTCTTTCACTACTGGTAGATCAACAAATTTTAAATTTATGACGATTTAATAAATGTTTTTTTCCCCAAACACCCCGAACGAATTTCATTTATCAGTTTTATCACTGACGTAGTAACAGGAAGGAGCTGGAGACCTATCACCTCCCCCCCCCCCCCACGGCTAAAGTACGAATGGTGCCAGATGCGTACCAAAGAAAAGGTTTCGACTTCTATTGCTTGAAATAATTGGGTCAGAATTTTGAAACTGCCCCGGGTTATGACCCTGATTTTACTATTATATAAACTCAAACCTGTTTTTTTATTTTTTGCGGGGGATAGGGACCGCATAAAAGAAAACGCATAAGAAAATTCGCACAAAACTTTACGAGTAGCTATAAAAAAATATTTTTCGCAACACATTTAAATTTTTTTTTATGTGGTGAATAAGGACCGCATAAAAAAAGTCTCACGTAGAAAATAACTCAAAATCTTACGAAATAACTAGGAATTAAATACTCAGCATTAAATGTTTGATCCGGGCAATATCCACCATCTTCAATATTTTTTGCTAACACTTTAGAATAATTTTTAGCGGCTGTTTCATCAGCGGATACAGCTTCGCCCTTTATCTTCAGATTGTGAAGTGCGTGTCGTTGTAAAAACCCGACTAACCAGCCATTGCTTGCAGAAAATTTCGGGCTTCCAATGTGAGTAGATGAACTAGACGGCTCTAAATCCTTCAGCTGATTATAAAACCGTATAGCTTTCTCTTTAATTAATTCTCTGTCAAGGGGGATTCGTTTTTGAGTTAATTCTTGAATCCACAATATGAGCGCCTTTTTCCGTTTTCTCTATCAAAATGTTTCTTGAATACGATGCTCGTTTAGCGCTTTCGTTTGTGGCAGAATTACTAGATTTATTTATTTCACCTGCACGTTTTTGTATGCTTCTTATAGTGGATTCCCCTAATCCAAATTCTTTACCAAGAGCTGTGGATCCTTCACCTTCTGTTATTCGTTTCAAAATCGTAGTATTAGTTTCTAAGGAAATTGTCTTTCTCTTCGCTTTGTTTTTGCCCTTATTCATTTTCAGGGATTATGTCTAAAAATAAAATAAAAATCCTAAAAATTTTTATCTAAATAGAAAAAATAATAAATTTACCTTCAATTTACGCTTTGAAATGAATATTATCTTAATGGTCCAGGAATATGAAAGCACTTTGAAGGACGTGAATTAAATAATGCGACTATATAATTCATTACATATATAATGAAATTGGCTGACGCAATACTGCATTTTATTTGCAAATCAGTATCAGTACATATGTAATGTGATGAAATATCAAAAGTCGAAAAAACTAAATGGCCGATCAAACCTACTAATTTTTTTATTGATAACTTCGGCGATTATGTTCTAATTTGATTGAAATTTTCATATACCGCACAAAAAAAATCGCACAAAAAAAAATCGCATAAAAATATCGCACAAAAAAAAGACCGCACAAAAACAGGTTTGAGTGTATTATTCTGTAATATTTTATTTTAAATACTCGTTTCTTAAAATTAGGTAATAAAGCATAAATCAAAAATGGTTTAAAGGGTTAAATAGAATAGGTTTCATTAGAAAGGGTTTCATTAGAATAAAAAGATAGTTGATTTCAAGGGATGACTTTTACGTTGAAAAAAATTATTTAAGTGATGTAAGTTGAAAGAAAATCTTATCATTAAATGGCTGAATTAATTTCGATAAATATAACCCATAAAATGTACTTATAGGTTATTAAAATTTTAATAATTCTAATACGTCTATGCATGTAAAATCAATAAATCTCTCAAGACATTGTTTATCCTCTTCCAAGATACTTTATAGGGATCAATCTTGATGATTCTCATGTGAGGGAGGATTACATATAATACTCGTTTTCTATGAAGGATTAAAACTGTCGCAAAGTTCAGCTCAAACAAAATGTGTTATCTTTCGTAGTTCTAAGTGTAGTGAAAATTTTTTGTCATTCATACATGTAGCAGACTGAATAGTGATATTTTGTTTCTTATTTAACGTGGGACATCGGAAATATTGTTATCACCTATTCTGAATTTCCGCTTATTTTGTGTGTATGTAGTATTAAGTATCATATAATATTTAACACTACATAAACTCTTCTGATTTGTAACGATTAGTAACAGGTTTCGTTCCAGCATGCCAATATTTGTTACTTTCTGTCATGTGGGACGACACTTCTGATCTGTGGCTTGAAGAATTGCAACCAGATTCAGTTTTCCCCTTCCAGTGAGATGTCAGAAAATTACGGAGGCCATCGATATTTCTAACATTTGCACCCACAAATTAAACGTGAGAGAGAAAACTGCAGATATCTTTCATTTTCAGAGTTTGGAGATCAGACTTGAGAAAAGGTCTGTTTACCTAGATTTTGTAATTATGAATTCCTTTTAACGTTACGAAAATTAAATGAAGTAAGTTTTTGTGATTATTACTTGTTTTATCGAAACTGCAATTAGATGTAAACAAACACAAACAAACACACACACACACACAAACACACACACACACACACACACACACATATATATATATATAAAGGTCTTATTTGAATATTGGTCCAACTCCATTCTTGTTCATTTTGAGATACAGAGCCTTAAAGTCTCATGATCTGAGACTTTATGTCTCTGAAAAATGAGTACTGATAAATGACTGCTTAATTATGATTTGTAATGCCCTCTATTGGCAGCAGAAATAAACTGGACCATTTAAAAATAAGATCAAAATGACTTATATAAACATGAAAGTGAGGCTATCTTCTCTTTTTAACAGTGGAGTTCGATCACTATTTAAATAAATAAATAAATAAATATATATATATATATATATATATATATATATATGTGTGTGTGTGTGTGTGTGTGTGTAAGTAAGTACATATGGTATGGATGTTATATTGAAATTTAAAACATTCCATCACTAAGTAAATTCTGACGTAAGAACAAACTCAGCAATAAATGCTTAATATTTAGAGTAAAAAAAAGCATAACTAAGTACTCATTCATGACTTTAAGACTGTAGTCTTCCTGTTTATAAAAGAAGGAAATGATTATCAGTATGTGTACATACGTATAGAGAGGTCTTCCTGTATGCACAGTAAAACACCCAATACAATATCTCTCACACCTTTAAAAAGAAATTATTAGGATATCGGCATTATATTTATAACTCTAGAATATATATTAGCAAAAATAACATCATTTATATTGTATTTAATATTGTCAGAAAAGGCAAATTATGACTTCTAGACCTTGAATGAATTAATAACGATGATTAAAATAGTAATTCCTTAGTGGTTATATATTCGTATTTTTGCTGCGAATTTTGTAGCTGTGGGTTGTAAACATTTTGACAAAACTTTTCTCGCAAACTGACAGTACTTGACATTCCATAATCTCATATTAAAACAAAGTAATCTTACACCAACAGTAAAACTTTCATTTTATTCACGCATACTCTACGTCGTGTAAGTTTCTCCCCGATATTCGAAGAAGTAATTATAACATGTCGTAACAATTTTTCATTTTATTTCCCGGGAGATCCTGTTTCCTAAGATACAGAAATGTCCCGTAAATTTAATTACCTACTCTTTTCCCGAAACCTGGCCGAAACAACCCACGTCTTCTCAATTAAATCATGCTTCTGCTATAAACTGATTTGTTAAAATCGAGATTCCGGCAGCTGAACATTCCACGCGGAAAAGCATATCTCTTGGAGAGATTTTTCCCCCTTTTGCTAAAACAATTAACATTTTTTGCCTTTAATTTCATCAGGAACTTACTTCTTTTAAGGCCAGAAACAAAAATTTCATCATTGTTAGAAAAGAAGTTTGGCTAAAATTTGGATGTACGGAGAGTGGCGTGTGTGGTGAAGACAATTCTCAGGTGAAAACGGAATGGTGCGTAAAAGTTAAGCACGAAATTGTTAAGATAATTGCTAATATAAGTGATATATATATATATATATATATATATATATATATATATATGTGTGTGTGTGTGTGTGTGTGTGTGTAAGTAATATATTAAATATTATGCCCTCCATTCTAGCATTTACACTGCTGGCCACCCAAATTGCAAAACCAAGAAAGACAAGAGATATCACAACAAAATTTATTTTGTAGATAACATGTTGACCAAGTATCAAATGATTAAATTTATAGACTTCTGTGAAGTGTGGTTCCTGCCAAAATCAGTAGCCAGAGTAGCCGCCATTGTTGGAGATCACCGCTGCCACACGCCTCGGCATTGATTCAAAGAGACTTTGGATAAGTTCTTGGGGTACAGCAGACCAAGCAGCTTCCACACGTTGCCAAAGTCCATCTGCTGTGGCAGCTGGGGATGGAATCTGGGTCAATCGTAGAGCAACCATGGACCACATGTTTTCTATCGGCGAAAGATCCGGAGACCGAGGCGGCCAGGGAAGCAATTCAATCTGGCGATTGACGAAGAACCGTTGGACAATGCGTGCCACGTGTGGTCGCGCATTATCCTGTTGAAATATGGCTGTGGGCAAGCCCTGAAGGTAAGGAATGACAACTGGCTCCATCACCTCGGAGATGTAGCGCTGGCTGTTTAAAGTACCGGCAATGCGTACTAGAGGTGTGCGAGAGTGATATCCAATACCGCCCCATACCATAATACCCGGTGCAGGACCAGTGTGGCGGTGCATAACGCAGCTGTTCAGCATCCTCTCTTCACGGTGTCTCCAGACTTGAATGCGACCATCGTGGTGTTGCAGACAGAAGCGTGACTCGTCAGTAAAGACAATTTCATTCCATCCTGCCGTCCACATCCTTCTGTCATCGCACCATTGGCAGCGGAGACGTCTGTGGTTCTGCGTCAAGGGTAGACAAAGCAATGGACGTCTTGCGGACAGACCACTCTGCTGTAAACGGCGTCGAATGGTACGCGCAGACACTGGATGATGCGTTACAGACTGCATGTGCTGTGATATGGTTCGTGACGTGACTGAGCGATCCGTCACTGCCATGCGCAAAATTTGCCTGTCTTCACGTGAAGTGGTGTGCTGAGGTGGATGCGATCGAACACGCCGGTCGTCGTACCCTCCTGCATCCAACGATCACATATCCGCATTACAGTTGTTTGGTTTCGTCCAACACGACTACCGATTTCCCTGAAAGATAATCCACAATCTCGGTAGGCCACTATCCTTCCTCTGTCGAACTTGGATACTTGATCAAAAGATGATCTCTGTTTTCGACGAGGCATAATCGATCTTTTTTTTTTGAAAAACCACAAGAAAAACACAGTTGCCGAACTTGAAATCGTCGAAATCTCCAAGCCTTAAATAGCGCTTTGAAGTAAGTGCCACAGGCGCTCGTGATGTGCGTCTGCGCTGAAATTCTAATCATTTGCATATCTCACCTCCGCTAATGCATGTTGTAATTTTCATGTTATTGACATGTTTCCTTCAGGGTGTTGCATTTACAGTCACCAGAAGTGTACATTCCCTTTCCTAAATCCAGTCCCCAGTAATCTTATTTTATCGCTTTGAAACCCTTAGCCAAAGAACTTCTCATGAATCGCATGGCTTTGTATTTATACACTTCTATGTGTGCGAATTCAGGAGTGGGCTCGCAAAGCGAGCCCCAAAACCTGCTGACCCTACAAATAATAGCCACATTTTTTTTTTCGCCTCCCGCGTTTAATGTTGAGAGGTGATATTATTCTGAGCCGTTTTTCTGGAATGAACGAATGTACTTTTGTCGATCTAATAAACTATAATAAACGCTCTAATAACCCGACTGCTTCCAAATTTAATTTTTATTCCTTTCAGGCTGAGACTAGCTCCAGCCATGTAAATATGAACTTGTTTTCCCTTTCAGATTATAAATTAAGGACGTGATGTGTTGGGTAGGGGAGACCTGTGTACCTAGGGCCATCATGTACCTAGGGCCACCTAACTTTATTTGAATAATATTTAGTTCTAGGTATTATTACTCAGGTGGGTAAGTGGAAACAGTAATTGCTAGTTTAGCAGCCAATTAGAAATTTCGGAGGAGAAAGCTGTGGCAAGTTATAAGTGAAAAAAATTATTGCATGGTCTGAAGTAAAGTTTTGCAGTTCAACTCTTTTATTGTTTTACAAAGGTAAGTCAAATATTTTTCTTTGAATTCTAGTACATAATTTTGTTTGTAACATTAAGTACTAAATGAGGTATTAGATAAGTCCCCTCTCCATATTAGTGACTGGTCAAATGCCGAAAAATTTGTTGAATTTTTGAAGCATTTTATTCACCACGTCAAATGTTCAGAGGATCAAAAAGTCTTGTTACACTTGGACAACCACGAAAGCCACGTCAGTATTGGAGCAATCACTTTGGCTAAAGAACATGGCATAGTCATGCTTACTTTTCCTCCACATACCAGCCAAAAGCTTCAACAATTGGATAGAGGCGTGTTTGGATCCTTTAAGAAATACTACATTACAGCGTCTAGTAATTGGATGCTGACGAACCCTGGGAAACCAATCCCCAAATATGAAGTTGCAGAGAATGTTGACAAATCATATCATTGGGCCTTTACTCCTGTAAACATTCTAGCGGGCATTCGTGTGTCTGGTGTATGGCCAGTGAATCCAAACATATTCACTGATGATGAATATTTGAGTTCAAGTGTGACCGACAGAACAGATCCATCCATAAATTGCCAAAATAACAATTTTCCCGAGGAAGAAAGTGAGTCAACAATGACGGAACTGGAAGTTTCTGTACCAAACTCAGTTTCACAACCTGCAGAATTTTCAGAACCTTCGATATCAGACTCCATTTTATGTGCTGCTGAATTATGTAAGCTTCGTACATCTAACTCCTTTTCATATCTAACGCCTGAACAGGTACGACCTTTTCCAAAAGCAAAAATTCGTACATCCAAAAGAGGCGGTTCCAAAACCAGGGAGATGTAGAATCCTGGCAGACACTCCAGAAAAGAAAGAATTTGAAGAACAACATGCAATTAGAACGGCCAAAAGAAAAGAATAATTATGAAAAAACCTGTGTTTCAAATAGAGGCAACTTCATCAGAAGAATGATGAATTATTATGAAAATACTTGTAATTCACTAATAATTTGGCACATATTCATTTGTTTTCTGTTATAAAATTCATGTGTATATGTTTTTTTCTATTCATTATGGAGAGAAACCTAACTTTTAGGGAATGGCCCTAGGTACACAAGCTACTGGCCCTAGGTCATTTGGGAAGTTTTTAAAAAAATCTTCTATTTCACAGAATTTATAATTTTGAACATTTATATCAATTCCAATGGGAGGGTAATTAGTATAACAATGTGTGCATATCAGTTTCATAATTTTAAACAGGTCAGTGGGTCTGTTTTCGTTCATTGAAAAAAAGTGGTCCTAGGTACACAGGTCTCCCCTATATTACTTACACACACACGTGTATATATATATATATATATATATATATATATATATATATATATATATGGTTATCAAAATAATGGAAACACCAATCAATATTAGTGGTGTTTATGAATGTACTTCGTATTCCTTAAAAAACGAGTCTGGCCACTGGTATTTTTTATATAAAGTAGTGTAAGTTTTACTCTACTATCAGGTAGCAGTAATGAAGCAAAGGGCATCGTGCTTTTGGGGGGGAACATCGTAAAATGCCAAAAATTTCAGACTTTGAGAAAAGGGAAATTGTTGGAGAGCGTTTAAATTGGAGTATCAGTTACTGCAACCCCCATGTTAATGGGTGTTATTCGAGGTATTGTATCGAAGTCATGATAGCATACAGAGTGCACGGAAAATCACACTTTGCCAAACAGAATAGTGGACGAAAGGGAGAGCTAAGTGAAAGAGACGGACGATGTATTGAAGCGGATTGTGACACGAAGAAAGAAAACAACTGCAACCAAAATGACCGAAGAGCTCAATCGGCATCTGCATGTTCTGGTATCAACCTTTAGAGGTAGAAGGGAACTTCACAAACAAAGCATTTACGAAAGAGTAGTTATTTCCAAATCACTTGTAATAGATGCTAATACAAAATATCGTCCACAATGGTGCCATGAGCGTAAATCCTGGTCCGATAACATGTAGAAAAACGGTATTTGGTCCGACGATTAGTTGTTCACATTGTTCCTCGGGACAGGACGTGCGTATGTCTGGAGAACACCTACACAAGCGTAAGATTCTGGCTGTCTCATCTCAACTGTCAATCATGGAGGTTGATTTATCAGGGTTTGGGATGGCATCTCATGGTTTTGTCAGGCCCTATTGTAACCCTAATAGGGAGATTGAATGAGAAGGACTATGTCGTAATTTTAGCTCACTAGTCCATCCTATGATGGAAACATTGTTTCTTGCAGGAGATGGCGTTCTCCAGGATGATAATTCCCCTTATACATGCAGCTAAATTTATCAAGTATTGGTTTGAAAAACATGAAAAATAAGACAAATATCTTATACTGACCTGTACAATCCCCCCCGACTATAAATCATCTAACCACTGTGATCTGTATAAGCGGATAGATAAAGGTATCAATATCCACCACAGCATCTCTACAGGATATTTCATGATTTTTCCCTGAATAATGATATAATATATTCTTAACCACCATCTATGACATGTATAATCCAATTCCAAAGTGAATCAGGTGGTATTATATGATAAAGGTGATCCTGCCTCGCATTAATAATGGTTTTCATGATGTTTCTTAGTGTTTCCATTATTTTTCTAACCACCTATATATATATATATATATATATATATATATATATATATATATATATATATATATATATATATATATATGTGTGTGTGTGTGTGTGTGTGTGTGTGTGTGGTTATCAAAATAATGGAAACACTAAGAAACATCAGGAAAACCTTTATTAATACGGGGCAGAATCACCTTTTTCATGTAATTAATCAAGGACTTTTAATATTACAGACCTCAATAAACATGAAAATAAATTATGAATTCCGAAGTAAATTGGGCAAATACGCGTAAATGTATCAGTCTAATGAAGATTCGAATTGATGTCTATAAAAATAATTTGAAAATATTATCACAAAACTTTTGCAGAAAACTGATAGATCTAGCAAACTTCATTACCATTTATAACAAAGAAAAATAAAAGATACTCTCCATCAAACCCAACATTCTCCTTTCGTATGCACATTTTGCCTAATTGTGATTGGGTAATTTTTCTGACGCTGATTTTGAGAGATGTAATTATAACTTGCCGCTTCAAATTTTATTATTGTTTCCCTAGAGCTCCTGTTACCATGAGTTACATAACTAAATCTTGAATCTCCAAACTAAGTGAACATAACCCACGTATTCTGAATTAAGTCATGTCCCAGCAATAAAATATTTCGATAAAATCAGAATTCCAGGCAAAAGCTTTAAAATGAAAAGTGTCTCTATAAGGTTCTTCCTCTTTTAAATGTAGGTAGTTAACATTTTTATACATTTACTCTCATACGGTACCTACAGAAATGAAAAAGAAAAGATTTGTTATGCTTAAAATTTTATGACTCACTTATTTGCAAATTCAATAGTGGTGTTTCCCAAAAATAGACATTGATTGATTACAGAAGCTTACTTATCAAACAGTTTGGCATAGCAGTTGTTGTTGTTTATTGGAAATCAATCCATTAAGTTTATGGAACCCACTGTATGACAAAATATAGGGAAAAACGAAACACATCAAGTTATACAAAAATAGAAGTAAACCTAAAAGAAACGTAAAAGAAGGAAAACTTCTGATTTTGGTCATACGAGTCTAGGCACCCAAATACAGATTGCAAACAGTTCTTAGTTGTCGGGAATCTACATCCAGAACCAGGCACACCAGAGGGTGATCAGCATTTATAATGCCGAAATTAGAAATAGAGCATACATTAGTTGGAAGTATTTTAAACCAGTTTAGGTGTTGAGCCAGGCAGTCGTGGCCCGTTTCTAATCTAAATTTGGTCACTGCCTGCTTACGTAGTTTATTGCTGAACGATTTCCAGCATTCTTCAGTATTTTCCTTTTTTTTTTGCCTTTTGGTCTCTTCCCTAGCTCTGTTTGATCATTTTGCATTATTCTTCTATAAACCAAATTTGTAAGTGTTTCTGGTGGAAGATGTTTTTGACTGTGTTGTATTTTAGTTCCTTTCTTGGCTAACAGATATGCCATCTCGTTCCCGTAGATCCCTACGTGGGATGGTATCCATTGGAAAGTAATATGCTTATCTTTAATTCTGAAGAAATCCAAGTCTTTCTTTATTTCGACAGTGCATAACATTTCGTTAGTTCAATACAGTTGGATAGTATTCTATGCTAATATTAGCATAGAGGTTCTATTATGCTAATTTTAGCTTAACAGGAGCTGTGCTGCAAAGCTTAAAAAAATTTCTTTCATTATTGTATTTTTATCAATGAATTAATATGACAATGAAATTGATATCGATCACAATAGTGAAACGAAAAAAAATCCAAATTAAATGTTTTCATACATGTGGTATTCTACTGAAAAATAATTAGGTCCTATGAGAAATTTCTGACGTATACGTTAATTTTTATACTGGCATATGCGTTAACTTTATAGGTAAAATATTTCTTAAAACATTGCAATGTTTCAAAACTTTTGCGGAAAATTTACATTTGTTTTATTCTTTGGCAATAAGTTATGATACACTTTAAGACCAAAAAAAAATGACCCACCAAGAAGGAGTTATCTGAATAGGACGAAAATCGGTAGACATGTTGTACATGTACAGAAAAACAATTGATTACAATTTGAGAAAAAATAGAAGATCTATTCAAGAGAAAGAGCTTCACAATATGAAAAAGTCAATAACGCGTTGGTATAACCCCTGGACATAATGCAAGCAGTTATTCGGCTTGACATTCATAGATAGAGGTGGCGGATGTCCTCCTGTGGGAAATCGTGCCAAATTCTGTCCAATTAGTGCGTTAGATCGTCAAAATCCTGAGCTGGTTGGAGGGCCCTGCCCATTGTGGCATAATGCCACTATGTAAAATTAATTACTGTAAAATTTAAAAACTTAATTATAACCGCTATTAACTTAACTTAATTAATATCATCTTTAAACAATTAATTGCTAGCTGTATTAATATTAATTTAAAATACATATAACTATTTTCCAGATACATATTGCATGTTTAAAGCGATTATACTGTTAATATCTACAATAGCTAAATATATTTACATTTTCCAATTATAGAATCGATTCCCTCATTCGAATTTCGCATCGCGATTCGATTTCTCAACTTAACTGCAAAAATAACTACTTCCCACGTGTGCAAATAGCTTACATGTATTCATACGCCGATGTTTCCTAATGATAATAACAGTGTAGTCGCAGTTTAATTAATTTCTGTTTTAATTTAGTCCTTTGATACAGCTAGTGTTTATTATTCTATTATTTATCCCCTTCTACAGACTTTATTTTGTTGTTTAGACTAAAAGGAAATGGGATCTCTTTATCAGAGTAAGCACATTAACCTAGGCTTGTGTGAGCAGGCTTTGGGTAGAAAAGCGTTTGCTTCCTCTCCATAAAAGAGAGTACGATTTTTAGCGAGATGAATGCTGTTTGCAATATTGGAGCGTGTCTCCTCGAATTTTTGTCTTCGGACATTTTTCATGACACGGGGCTGGCTGGAGGTGTAATATTGGTGATTTGATTTTATAAGTCTTCGAAGAAATATAATAAACAAGTATTTTTCAAGAAATTTTTGTGTGTGCCAATTTCCTTGTCTTCAGCATGAATGGTCCAATTTCATTCTTCATCTAGAGTGCTAAAAGGCACATAATCTTTATTTTCCAAGTCCCAATGTTACATAGTTAACTGAGTGCTTCTTGCCAATTACCTACTGCGCTTCGTGCTTGGGATGTGGTTCCAGATCTATCTGCAAGTTTGATACAATGCCAGTAAAAAGTGTTCAGCTAATGAACTGGTCTCCACGTGGCAGAAATCGATCCATCATTTACGGTAGCTGAACTCAAAATTTCATCATCGTGGGTTTCATATAAGTTCAATGTTGCTCCAGTTTTACAGAACTGATTCAATCTTTCAGTTTCCCATCTCCAGTGCTCAAGTGAGAAACTCTAACAAAGTTACATTTTTCTGGTTTTACTGCATGTCAAGTAAGTTGATAAAAAGTGAAGTTTCTCTATTTTCAAATTGTTAACATTGTCAGAACATACACAACATCTTATTGCAATGTACTCATATAAAATGACTATACCTCTCATTAATAACCCTTGAACTATTTTTGTTTTACTTCTTTACCACCTTATTTTTACTTCACCCATAATGCTCCAAACGTGCTCAATGGGAGAGAGATCCGGCGACCTTGTTGGCCAAGTTAGCATTGGGCAAGCACGAAGAAAATCAGTAAAAACTATCGTCGTGTGCGGGCGGGCATTATCTTGCTGAAATGTAAGCCCAGGATGGCGTGATATGAAAAGCAACACAACGGGTGGTAGAATATCGTCAACGTACCGCTTTGCTGTAAGAGTGCCGCGGATGACAACCAAAGGGGCCCTGCTATGAAATGAAATGGCACCCCAGACCATCACTCCTGGTTGTCCGCTCGTATGGCGGAAGACAGTGTGGTTGGTATCCTACTACTGTCCGGGGCGTCTCTAGACACGTATTCGCTGGTCATCGGGGCTCAATTCGAAGAGAGACTAAGGACAATTCCACTCCAGTCAGTGACATTCCAGGTCGAATGTGCCCGACACTACTGTAAACGGGCTTGTCGGAGTACAGAGGTCAATGGTAGTCGACGCAAAGGGTGCCGTGAGCTCAACCCCCTTTCTCTGAGGCGCCTATGAATAGTCCTTGCTGTCACTGAAGCACCAGTTGCACGTACGATCGATGATAATGATGAATCTGGGGCTGTGAGTGCCGCTCTGACGATCGTTCGGTCCTCACGTTCTGCAGTTTCTCTAGGCCGACCGTTTACTTTTTGACTCTGTGATCGCCCATGGTTTTCCCATTCCTGACAACATCGTCTGATAGTGGCATCGCTCCTTTACAAATGTCGAGCGATTCGCCGATAAGATCAACTGGCTTCTTTCATCCCAACTACACGTCTTCCCTCAAATGCTGACATCTGCGCATATTGTTCGCGCACCTGTATGGGAGGCATACTTACTGTCTACCTGAGTACATGGAATGAAATTCGCAATGAATTTATGACCTGGAATCGAAATTTCTCCTCTTTAATATCCTGCCAGTCGTGCTGTTAAGATGCGCTGCAGCGTCACATGTTCATTCATTGGCCGCCAAAATTTGAAATTTTGTGTTTTCCGTCGAAACCTCTATGCATATCAATTTTTGTCCAATTTGCATTACCCTTTCTTGGTGCGTCGTATTTTTTGTCTAAGAGTGTAGATTACCTCCACTAAAATGTGTTTTGTCTCACGTTTCATTGAAGTTTTGAAAGAAACTTATGTTTAATAGTTTCTTGAAATTATATTTAATGTGATAAACTGATTGAAATACTTATTTTATTATATATCAATTGGTTTGTAAGCAGAATTCTCAGCTGAAACAAAATGTTAATCTCCAGGCAAAACTTACACGTTATACTTACAGTTAAATTCCATACAAAAGAAACACATTACTCATAATAAAATATGTTATCCACGTATATGTTAGGAGCTCCTATGCTCTCATCAACAGTACATATGTAACGCTGTAAGGCTATGGAAATTATGTATTATTCGTATGTTAAAAGTTAATTTGAATACATAATTACATAAAGATAAAATGTGATATAAAAATTATTTCATATACTCATAAATTTATCTCCAAGTAACGATTTGAGTATAGCTTTATTGAAATAAAATCCGTCATGTTTAATGCCAGCTACAAAATTCTCCTATTTTGGAATAGTTTGGTTTACTTTTGTTTCGGGTCTACAGTAGCCTCTGTAACCTACGGCTAAATTAACCAGATTCTGCAGCTTGAATTCGATTACAAACGGATACACTCAACTATGCCTAGAGTGATATTGGAATTCTGAGACCAGGTTCCAAAGACTTGCTTGCGTCTTACCCACTCGGCCATCGATCGGCCGTCCTTTTTTGGTTGTACTGTACCTGACAAACATTTAAAACATTTCAATTGTTACTAGATATCAGCTGAACCATTTTCGCTGTAGATTACACAACCACTAACATACGTTCATGTGGATCATTAACAGCTGATAGAAATAGAAAAAAAAAGTTATTACTAATTGCACTCTTCCTTTTTTTATAATCTTGAACGCGTGACATAAATAAAAAATTAGTCAAATGAAAGCAAAGTGATAAAAAAACTATAATCTTCAATCACTGATGCACACTATAGGATGACTGATAAAATTTCCATCGTCTAGCGTGATTAATATCATACACTGTAAAGGAACACTAAAGGAAAACCTACTTGTTTGTCTTTTCTATTTTCCATTTTGAAGCATTTTTTTTCATCATAATTAACCAGAAGTTTGTGCTTTGTTCCAAACAACAGATTTAATATTTGTAAAGCTAAACAAATAATGTAGTGTTAAACAATCTTTAAATAGTCATTAACATATGCTTTGTACACACCATTTTCTTACCAAAATGCTTTGAAGTCTTTTTTTTTTAAATTGAAAATTTTCTTAATCTTATGCCAACTTTAAAATTACTTATTAATGGAAACATTTTTACTAAAGTAAGCATTTTTATTCGGATTTATGTCTTAAAACTCAATTTTAAAAATGTTTGCAGCAATGAGTGTTTATCAGAGATTCTAGAGTTTTGTCTCAATCGAAAAATTTTGATACGAAGAGCAAATAACTTTTGTACATTATTTTGTATCGGCAAACATTATGGCGTTATTTTAAATAATATTTAAAAGAGGGCTGAAACAACAGTAATCACGCAAAGCTATCATATTTCAAAGCCTGTAATTGAGATAAATACAAGAAAAGTAAACAGTTGCTGAAAGAATTAATGAAATAAAAGAGAGTAGTTAATTAATTTGAGTTGTATGTTTTAAACTTCATAAGTTAGACATGAATAAGTTGCTACGATATTTATTATTATCCAGAGATAATCTATTATGTTACCATTTTGGTTTTTGAGGAAATATCGTAAGATAAATAACAATAGGATTTTGACTGTTAATTTTCGTATAATTTGATTTTATATTATCACTGTAGCTTTATTGCTAAAATCCAAATAAATGATCTCATTATCCCATTTCAACTTTGAACTCGACCGTCTACAATTATTTGGAAACAAAATTTCTTACACAAAAAGAGTAGCATTCTATAGTTGTTACTGAGTGAATTGAAATTCAAGTAATAATAAATTGCATGTTGTTCATCAATTGATTAAACAGAAATATATATTTTTTTAAATTTTAACAGCATGTATATAAAGTGATTCAAGGGAGTGCGTAACGCACACCTAAGATTTTTTACTCGTAGTAGTGCCATCTGCGAGAATATTCAGTAAAAGACACTCTCTTTCACAGCATTATAGTTAAGCATAACATCCCTGGTAATGGTAACAAAGTTTCACAAGTTTATTTCACTTGCATGTGTGTCACTTGCATGTGTATCACTTGCATGTGTGTCAAGTCCTTCTGTGTCACTTGCATTAGTGCCACTTGCATGTGTGTCTGAATCATTATTAATGATCATCCCACTTAGTTGAAGCTATTTAAAAAAGTTTTTTTCAAGAAGTTGTAAGGTATACACAAGATTCGATTCACAAGAATCGAACTTTTGAGTGAATGAATTAAAGAAGCTGCTTGGGATATGCTAATTTCGGCATACGCTTAGTATAAATACCATGCAGCGTCATTAATAAAAAAGGTTGTTAGGGTTGAAAAAGGTTGTTAAGGTTGATAGATAAGCGAGAGGGGAGCGAGAGGGAGCTACGAGGGTATGCAGCTCCAGTACTATCCGGTGCTAGTGCTTAGGGGCCCAAAGTTTACGTGGCAGAATTGCTGGTTGACTTACTATTCGTGAGTATTGAAAAATATATTGTTCTTGAAAGCTGTATTTATATATCTGTATAAGTAGTACGTATGAATCTTGTTGTTAAAAGCAAAGCCTACATGTGCAAGAATATTCAATAAACATTGTTTCATGTATAAACTGTGTTTGTATCAAATTCATTTAGAGTGCCACTTCAAATTATATACACCCAAGTCTGGGTAGAAGTGAGCTATTATTCTGTATAAAGTTAACACCTTCGATATTGTTGTTAAATTGTATCAACAGTTGTTTCTTTAACTTCTTAATTTTTGAACGTTTTGCCCTGGTCTGCACTTACCCCTCTAAAGTTCCGTTTACGGATAAGGGTGGGTGTAGTTATTGTGTCTGACCCTTCCCCCATAATTTACATTATTATTATTTACGTTCTTTATTTGTTCATTTATTACTTAATTTTACTGTTGATTAAGCACTGTGGGTCATAATTTCCTCACAGAAATGAACGAAACAAAAATGAAAACCTTGTTGACACCTTGTTGTTGTTGCTGTTGTTGTTCCTAATGTCCCTTGGACGGAATTTATTCCAGACCAGGTCCATATAGGCTAGCGGCTAGAAGGGTGCGACTCTGGTTTATAATGGCACCACAAGGGCCAGAAAGCACCTTAGAATTTGATGACGATCTATTCAGTTTAACAGATTCTGAAATGGAAATTGAAAACTGAATTTCGTTCATGTAAACTATGGTGAAGATGGATTTGAATTCAAAACAACTGGCAACCTGGCTGTCGGTTACTGAACAATATTCAGAAATCTGAGGGGTGGGGGTAAGCTTTAACGTACTTTGCTGGGGAGGTCATATCTTTTGAAATTCAGGACCCCGTAATGAAATGCACGAAAAACTACAAACGGCTTGACAACTTTTAAGACCCCACACAAAGATGATATAAGTTGACAGAAGTATTTTAGTTTGTATTCTCCTTTCTGAATCAAAAATAGGAAGAAGGTGAGAAGCTGTGTTTCTTGTAGAATTCTCGGATTCTATGTTACAATAATATTTAGTGCAACTTTTGTTCCTTTAATTTTTACGAATTTTTTTATTTTTGTTCTCGAATATTTAATTTTTTTGTTCTCGACTTCTAGACTGACACACTAAATTTTCCTTCTCTACATTTATCATTAAAAATATATTTAAATGAATAAAATAAGTTTCTTCATTGTTATATATTTTATCTTTTCTCTCTTCGCTTTAATTTTTTTCACCAGAAACGGGATGAAATGCGTAAACGAACGAAATTTTTTTCGATGCAAGAATGTTGAAGAGCAGAAGAATCGTCAACAAACCGATTATTTACATTTGTATCAAAGTCATTGGAAAAAAAAAAACAGACCAGAAATAGATTAGATACGTAATCGCCCTGTGTTTACGTGGAAAGTTCGTACCTTGGATCTTAAAAATATTTTCGACTCTGAAAAAATGAAATTGTTGAATCAAAAGCTTTTAAATGCATCTTTTGATAGAGAAGGATTTTGTACCTAATCTCCAAAAACTTTCACACTTATAACTGATAAAACCAATTTTATATAGCCATTCAAAGACAAACTTTGTAAGTTTTGGTTCCGCACTTGCCTGGATTCACAATACATAAAAATAAATTTTGATTGCTATTACAGCTGAAACGGAAATAAATTTCATTTCCTTTTCAACTGGAAATGAAGAAACTGATTCACTGGAACTTTAATTTTGATATTAAAGATTTCACATAGTTATTTTGGGACACCCAGCTGTGTTATAGGCAAAGCATTATCCGCTTTGTCTTGGATGTGATTAAAAATGGTATTTTTTCCATCAAGTACTTCAATAGATGTTAACGTTTCGTTTCGATTAATTCAGGTGATTTTTTAAAAAATATATTCCTTTTTAAAAGTATATTATAACGAATTTTTTTAAAACTTAGAATCCATTTCTCATCATAAAGGATCAAACTTTATATTGGGTATTCAAAGAAATCAAAATGCCCATACATTGCTTAGATAATAAGGATTATATTTGATTATTTAATCTCAGTTTGACAGAAAACAATATTGCTACTTAAAATATGAATTTATACAGCACATAAAAATGTTAATATTTTCTAGAAATATACAGGTGAAATTAAATATAATCGGAATCCTAACATCGACGTATATGACTACTCAATATTTTACAATTTTGGCACTGAGTAATATTAGACAACGTATAGTATTACCACAAGATTGCGGACACAAATACAATAATAATGTATATTTTCAACACCAACACATTGTACTTATGAGCTGTAATACATAAATAAATACAACAAGAAATAGGAATTTGAAAATTGCATATTAAGTTCATACATCTTATAAGTCTTCGCTATTAGATTTGTTTACTAAATTCTCTGTGCTTAGTTGTACCTGAGACTGATAAAAAGAGTTGAATGAAACAATTTATTACAAAAATGCAATGATGAATGAATATATATATATATATATATATATATATATATATATATATATATATATATATATATATATATATATATATATATATATATAATAGTATTACAGCAAATAATAATATATTAAAGTGTATTATGAGCTGCAAAATCACAACAATAAATTCCTCAGAAACATTTATAAACATTTATTACACAAAATTATATATCCCTTAAATTAGACTACAAATAAATGTGACATAATTCACGACTATTTTAAATATGTACACAATATGAAAGGTTATTACATTGTAAAAGAGTTAAATGACTGATGGCATAAATTGCAGGTTTTCTCTCCAGGAAATAAGTGGGGAATTGATTACATCGTGTCCTATTCTACAAATTTACATTTGACCAGAAATATCATAACAAAAATCTAAGACAAATTTTCCTTTTGTTAAAAAAGGCTTTGGAGTTTGACTTTGTCATAAAGGTTAAGACCTTCTTTAAGTGTTACTAAAACTAGAGAAAGAAACCCTATTTACAGTTTACATAACACGGTCGTCAGCAGGTGCTCTTGACTATCATTAATGGATGATATGTTGCGAAAAATATTTCCAGAGATAAGTATTTCATTTTGCTCTTTTATAAGAAAACTGCTAAAGTGGCTCCAAAAAGAGTAGAAAAAAAACAGAGATGCAGTGATAACTGAGAAAAATATATCTTGCAATAACTATAGGATTATAGAAGAAAATGTTTGAAAAAATTCCAGTGTCCTGAAAGGCCATTTATTCTCCAACAGAGTTAGGAAAAGCATCTTGTTTTGTTAGCTGCTCATCATTCACCTACTTTTTACGCAGTTTAGATCAGTTTTGAACTTTTGTTCTCTTTAGTTAACAAGATCTGTGCTGTTATCAATAATGTGCTGTCAAAAATGGGTAGAATATTCATTTACCAAGGCCTATTGTATGATCCACGAATTATAATGAAGGTAACTTTAATTATATGTTATAATATATAATGTAATGGTACGGAAAAGGAATATTTTGTCATATCTTACACGTTTAGCAGCAAATATGAATATTCAGTGATAGTAAAACAAGGTAAAACTCTTTTTTTTTGGCCATAAATTGTGAAGGGAAACAAAATTTAAAGTTTCCTGCTGGTAATGACTAGGATAGTTTCAACCTTATGTATTGCCATTTGTTTTAATCAAAAACTATTATGCTAGTAGCAGAAAGAGAGAAGAGTTAAATTTAAAGACGCTACTTGATAATCTTAATGGACTGGATATACTGGTGGAGCTCTTATCTCTTACGACTTTTCATGTGAACAGATTGTAAAATATGAATAAATACATTCCTAAAAATAATTATAATTTCCGTCAAAGTTCCGTTAATGTGTAGTTTAAATCCTTACTTCAGTCTCTGAGTGATTTTACAATATTTTTTCCATAACATCATTTTAACATAATATTTCAAAAAGAATTATAATTCAAAAAATCGTACATTATCATGAAAATTTGGCTTTACCATTTTGAACCTTATTCACGTAGATAATTATAGCTGCTATTATATTTACATGCATTTTTAGATCAAAATTAGCCACCAGCTACATAAGTGGCAAACTAAAGATATGAAAATAATAATAATAGGGTAGGTGTTCCAAATATCACCTACTCTAACTTTTTTATCGACATTTCATCCCCTTTTTAGTTTCTGATTAGGCTGGAAATTCAAAGAACATCCCTAAGAACTATTTCCTTTGGTATTCTGAGATCAACCAGCTTCAAAACCAGTGCCAGCTTAAGTTATGTAGTTAAATTGGAAAAATTGAAATTTCCAGTGAACTCCAAAGCTGTTCCTAATATCGCCTACCTCTGTTCCTCTTACCGCCTACCAGGCGAAATTAGGACCACATGTTAAAAGACGTTGCTAGCAAAGTCTCTGTTTAAAGTACATTCAAATGGTATAAGCAAAATTAGAATTTGGATGCACCTACCTGATCGTTCACTGGATTCTGATTCTTTGAAGCGAAAGTTTACGAAGACAACGGCCAAAAGAACTTCAGACGCCATATGGTTTCTGATGTCAGTGATAAGAGCGTTGTCGCTATTGCCGCTGTTTGTACAAACCCAGAACTAAGAAGTTACTGCATTTTCTCATACATAGCGCGAATCAGACTTTAGAAACACGAGTAGGCGATATTAGTCAGAGGGGCGATATTTGGGACACCCACCCAAAGAGTAATCAGACGGCGAAATGTGAAAATTAGTCGATAAAAAGGAGAAAAAAATCACGTAGTCTCTTATTGCGAAACTACCGTGGGTTATTAACGTAGGATTACTTATCGTTACTTTGTTGAAGTATTTCGTACACATTGTTCATCAAAACGCCGCCGATGTAGCGTCATAGGCTTTTCAATGAGACCTTTTAAGATTAATAAAATCGTGTTCAAGAAAAACAGAGTCCGAGTTGTGAATGATAAGGCCAAAGCTTAAACAAAAACTTAACAAAAATTTAATGAAACAAAACAAATTAAGTTTAAAACGTTCAGTAGATCAGCTTGACATTTCAGCAGTTACAGTAGAACAGTCCGTCTGTGATTTATCAGCGGCGCTCCGAGGCTACGTTGCCTTAGCGGGAGTTTTCAACGTACCGCCGTTAGCTAGATGTTTCAACGAGGCTCTGTCTAAAAACCTCCGAGTCTCTGACTATATCTTGTGGTGCCTTCTTTTGTCGGCATCCATCCCAATTCCTCGAAATGCGTCTGTTTTCCAGGACGGAGTCCGGCGAATTAGTTGGTGACAGTTCTTATCGTTGAATATTTAGGCGAACTTTGCGATCACTATAATGTGATCCCTAAGATATTGTTCCTAAAGATATTGTTCCCTAAGATATTGTTCCTAAAGATTTACTCCCTAAGATATTGTTCCTAAAAGACAGATTTACAAGTGTTGCTGTACGATAACGAGGCTTTCGTCCGGTTTTCAACCGTATTCTTTCAGTAACTTTCAGGTGAGGAATTTTCACACATGTACTTCGAAATCGCTGGGAACTCGAAAAGGATATTTCGATAAACACGCAGCTTTGTTCGTGCACCCGGTGGAGCCTTATGAAAATAATCCCATACTTGAATGACGCTACACGACCAACACTGCTGATTTTCTAGAACATCATCGACTCTTGATTTATACGAGACGTCTATTTTAACGACTGAAATTTTGCTTTACCGCGGACCGTTTTGGAGGAACGTAATCCTACGTTAAAAAAATTAAAACTCAACATTTAAGGAACGGAAATATCGTGTTTAACACATATATAAAAATCTGTAACGTGGTCATAAATCAGAAAAATAATATTAGAAAACAAGGCATACCCTACAAGCATTATTATATTTAGAATTATGCAAATTTCCTAGACGAATAGTTAGGAAAAAACGGGTCCCTATCTTCAAATACATAGTAAAATTCATTCAACTGCTAAATAACGTTTCCCACGATTTTTAGAAATACAAAAAACACCACAGTGGTCATAAAATATCGACATTAAATAGAAAAAAAAAGCGTTTTCTGGAAGCAATTTCTTAGACGCATAGTTCGTGAAATGGCCTTTCCCTGTATTCAAATACTTGATATTCATTCAACGAGTAAATAACGTTTACCGCGATTCAGATACTCTGATAACTGAACGCGACGCGATAATTGAGTGACTCGCTGAAATAAACAAATACCATAAAACGGGAATTCGGCGTCTCCCGCGGCTAGATGATGGTTAAAAGAATGTGCTTTAATTTTTCAAAATTTTGATTTTCTATTGGAATATATATATATAATTGTATTACAACAGATACTAATGCACTAAAGTGTATTATGAGCTGCGAAATCGCTATATTAAATTCTTCAAACAATCAGGTGTATTTTGCTTGTGGAGGCCCTGTGGTACGGCGCGGCGGTGCTGAGGATGCTCGGATCAAATCCCGGCGTCGTACCAAATGCCTCCATTTGTGTCGTTCCTTCATTGTGGGAGATGCTTGTCCACCTGTGTGGTACCCCCATAATAATGAGACCAGCAAAACCAAGATGATAACAGGTGAATGTTTAAAGAGACAAGGCCTCCGCATTTGGGGAAAAAAAGTTGTATCTCACTTAAACTAGACTACAGCATTCCCAACTATTTAAACTACGAACGAAAAATGGAGGCCTATTACATTGTAAAAAGGATAATTTGATCATAAGTGTAACTTTAATACTAATAAAACTGAAGGCTGTATGAATTTTGCTTTTTGTCTACTACTATCTGTATTGCCTAATAAATGTGGAACCCTGATTCAAATAACAAAATGAAACAACATGGCCGTAAACATGATTTCTACTTTAAGGGTATAAGAACTGGGAACGAAATAATTGGATCTTAGAATCTCTAAGGTCATCTTGAAATACACGTTGTTTTCCTTTGGTTTGGGGTTACCTCTCAAAAGTTAGAAGGTCAGAAAAGAAGATTTGTTATTTTTTTGTTTATTTCATTGTAATGGCTAAAAATCGGCAGGAATCGATGAGCCCGAGGAGCTTAACTTCTATTGTTAGTAAAAATACATTTGAAGTTGAATTTCATATATATGTTTGAACTAGCTTTATATACCCGGAGTTGCACGGGTGCACCCTTAATAAAGCTTACTTGTATGATATGTATTTTTGTATTTTATGCCAATCGATACCCCTCTCCACTGGTCAGCATTCCATCAGCATCCCATCAGCATATTATATTAACCCCCCCCCCCCATGCTGATGTCAGCATTAAAATGTTTCTTTCAATTTTGATAACCCACTGGATCCCGGACCTTCGAGGAGTTTGAGGGCTTCCTCATAAACCCTTGGGAAAATCGCTAGTTTCATAAACAATGAATTACCTGGCGTTGCCCAGGATAATAAAAATGAATGGAGTTAACCTGAGCTCTAGATGTATACATACAAACAACCGAAATATATAGAATTCACACACACACAACTTTCCACACTTCGTTTCATTAAGTTTGATCTCTCTCTTTTCCCCTACCACCAATTTGGTGTTCAAAATAGTGATATATAGGAAATATAAATTATTGGATTGTTTCTAGCAATTTTACAAAATGTAAAGGGAATGTCGAAAAATCGTGACACTGATCGAGTTTGTTTCATTTAATCGTGTTTCTTCCATTTTAAATCAAGAATCTTATGGATATCTGTTTCCTTCTTTGAGATATGACGGAATATGTAAAAAACACGTAAAAACACGTTTAGCCCTCTTAACCCCCTTAGGGATCGAATTTTGAAAAATCCTGAATTGATTTTTAGGCATTCATGTTCCTTACATTTTAAAGCAAGAATATTATGGGTATCTGTTTCTTTGAGATATGAGGGAATGTGTGAAAAACGTTTTGCCCCCTCGTTCCCTATGGGGGCCGAATTTTGAAAAATCCTTAAATTGGTTTTAATGTATTCGTGTTCCTTACATTTTAAAGCAAGAATCTTATGGGTATCTGTTTCTTTCTTTGAGATATGAGGGAATGTGTGAAAAACACGTTTTGCCCCCTCGTTCCCTATGGGGGCCGAATTTTGAAAAATCCTTAAATTGGTTTTAATGTATTTGTGTTCCTTACATTTTAAAGCAAGAATCTTATACATATATCTTTCTTTCTTTGAGATATGAAGATGCGAAAATTGCTTTCTTTTCTTTGAGATGCGAAAAACACATTAAGCACCCCCCTCCCCTCTGGAGCCAAATTTTAAAAAATCCTGAAATTGGATTTAAGGTGTTCGTGTTCCTTACATTTTAAAGTAAGAATCTTATGGATATCTGTTTTTTTTTCTCTGAGATATGAAAGAATATGGGAAAAAACGTTTTGCCCCCCCCTCCCCCATGGGGGCCGAATTTTGAAAATTCCTGAAATTGGTTTTTAGGTTTTCGTGTTCCTTTCATTTTAAATCAAGAAACTTATGGATACCAATTTCTTTCTTTGAGATATGAAGAAATATGTAAAAAACACGTTTTGCTCCCCCTCCGCTCCTTGTGAGGCGAATTTTAAAAAATCCTGAAACTGATTTTTAGGTATTCGTTTTCCTTTCATCTTAAAGCAATAAACTTATGGGTATCCGTTTCTTACTTTGAGATATAAAGGTATATGTAAAAAACACGTTTTGCTCCCCCTACCCCCCTTGGGGGGCGAATTTTGAAAAATCTCTTCTTAAATGATGCCTTCAGCACAAAAGTAATAAGCTCCTAAAATTTGATATCTGTATGTCCAATAGTTTTTGCTGGGCGTTGATTCCTTTATATATATATATAGATAAAACACGTAAAAACACGTTTAGCCCCCCTACCCCCTTGGGGGCTTAATTTTGAAAAATCCTAAAATAGGTTTTTAGGTATTCATGTTTCTTACCTTTTAAACCAAGAATCTTATGGATATCAATTTTCTTCTTTGAGCTATGAAGGAGTATGTAAAAAACACGTTTTGCCCCTTCCCCCTAGGGGGGCGAATTTTGAAAAATTTGTTCTTAAATGATGCCTTCAGCGCAAAAATAATAAGCTCCTAAAATTTGATATCTGTATGTCCAACAGTTTTTTCTAGGCGTTGATTCCTTTATATATATATAGATAAAACACGTAAAAACACGTTTAGCCCCCCTCTTCTCCTTGGGGCCCGAATTTTGAAAAATCCTGAAATTTGTTTTTAGGTATTCATGTTTCTTACATTTTAAAGCAAGAATCTTATGGATATCAATATTATTCTTTGAGATATGAAGGAATATGTAAAATACACGTTTTGCCTCCCTCCTCCACCTTGGGGGGGGGTGAATTTTGAAAAATCTCTTCGTAATTGATGCCTTCAACACAAAAGTAATAAGCTCCTAAAATTTGATATCTGAATCTCCAATAGTTTTTGCTGGGCGTTGATACGGAATAAGTCAGGACTTATTGCTTTGCGTAAAAAACACGTTTTGTCCCCCTCCCCCCTCTTGGGGATCGAATTTTAAAAAATAGCTTCTTAAATGACGCCTTGAGCGCAAAAGTAATAAGCTTCTAATATTTGATATCTGTATGTCTATCAGTTTTTGCTGGGCGTTGATTCCTTTATATATATATATAGATAAAACACGTAAAAACACGTTTAGCCCCCCTACCCCCTTGGGGGCTTAATTTTGAAAAATCCTAAAATAGGTTTTTAGGTATTCATGTTTCTTACCTTTTAAACCAAGAATCTTATGGATATCAATTTTCTTCTTTGAGCTATGAAGGAGTATGTAAAAAACACGTTTTGCCCCTTCCCCCTAGGGGGGCGAATTTTGAAAAATTTGTTCTTAAATGATGCCTTCAGCGCAAAAATAATAAGCTCCTAAAATTTGATATCTGTATGTCCAACAGTTTTTTCTAGGCGTTGATTCCTTTATATATATATAGATAAAACACGTAAAAACACGTTTAGCCCCCCTCTTCTCCTTGGGGCCCGAATTTTGAAAAATCCTGAAATTTGTTTTTAGGTATTCATGTTTCTTACATTTTAAAGCAAGAATCTTATGGATATCAATATTATTCTTTGAGATATGAAGGAATATGTAAAATACACGTTTTGCCTCCCTCCTCCACCTTGGGGGGGGGGGTGAATTTTGAAAAATCTCTTCGTAATTGATGCCTTCAACACAAAAGTAATAAGCTCCTAAAATTTGATATCTGAATCTCCAATAGTTTTTGCTGGGCGTTGATACGGAATAAGTCAGGACTTATTGCTTTGCGTAAAAAACACGTTTTGTCCCCCTCCCCCCTCTTGGGGATCGAATTTTAAAAAATAGCTTCTTAAATGACGCCTTGAGCGCAAAAGTAATAAGCTTCTAATATTTGATATCTGTATGTCTATCAGTTTTTGCTGGGCGTTGATTCCTTTATATATATACAGTAAAACCTTGATATCTCGAATATGAAGGGAGAGACAAAAAAATTCGAAATATCGAAAATTCGAATTATCGAAAATCGCATGTTATCAATAGTAATAGTGAAAATAAAAGCTTTTTTACATACCTTTTTAAAAAGTAATCCATATTTTTATTTTAATAAACACTATTTACAAAATTCTTTGAAAAAAGATTCAATTGTTTGCTTCAGAAAAGAGTCTGAAATTTTATCTATTACACTAAGTGGACAATGTCTTTAAATGTGTCCTCTTACCTATTTGGTTGACTTTCAACATATCTTCTCAAAGCGTCTACTGCAAATAGTCCTTCTTTGTTTGTCACATTAGATGGCAAATGGGGGATTTCGTCCTCCTCTTCTTCTGATAATACACAAGAAACTTTCGTCTGACGGATGTTGTCATTGTCCTCCCACTGACCACACACTATTACCGTATCATCTACGATGACAAAGTCATTAAATTCCATGTTATCGAGGTGCATGAGCATTGAGGCTCTAGCTTGAATGCAAGACAGCACAGGCATGCATTCACAGCTGTAATTTTTTTTCTTTCACTCCTTGTTGCAATGATAAGAAATTCTACAATCTTCTTGGAAGCCACCCACCTCTTGATTTTTGTCCATGCCTTAATTTCCTATTTTGTTAAAACCACCCCAACCCCTCTAGAAAGTAACCTTGGAGAATAAAAGGAGAAAAAATAAAAGAAAGGATCGATGGTCACTGCATATGCATGGCACCTAACTGAAACGAGATAAGAAAACAATAAACAAGAATTTCAAATTGTCATTTCACTGTGTTATCTTCCGTCTTTATATCCCTTCTTTTTAAAGTTTATGCAGGCTTTTACCACTGTAATGTTTGAATAGCTTTTCTATTTTTCAGAAATTTCTATTTTTTGGATATTATTTTTTTGTTTTTAGAAAAAAATTTTCCTCCATTCATGGAAAAAATTCAAGTTATCGAGGGATGAGCCAAAAAAAATTCGCCAAATCAAGGTTTTTTCAACATTGAGTGCATAGGAAATTTGAAGGGAATTTTTATTTCTTCGAGATATCGAAAAATTCGTGAAATCGAGGTTCGAGTTAGCGAGGTTTGACTGTATATATATATAGATAAAACACGTAAAAACACGTTTACCCCCCCCTCTTCCCCTTGGGGGCTGAATTTTGAAAAATCCTGAAAATGGTTTTTAGGTATTCCTGTTTCTTACATTTTAAAGAAAGAATCTTAAGGATATCAATTTTCTTCTTTGAGATATGAAGGAATATGTAAAAAACACGTTATGCCCCCCCCCCTCCCACCTTGGGAGGCGAATTTTGAAAAATCGCTTCTTAAATGATGACTTTAGCACAAAAGTAATAAGCTCCTAAAATTTGATATCTGTATGTCCAATAGTTTTTGCTGGGCGTTGATTCCTTTATATATATAGATAAAACACGTAAAAGCACGTTTAGCGCCCCTCTCCCCCTTTGGGGTCGAATTTTGAAAATCCTGAAATTGGTTTTTAGGTATTCACGTTTCTTACATTTTAAAGCAAGAATCTTATGGATATCAATTTTCTTCTTTGAGATATGAAGGAATATGTAAAATACACGTTTTGCCCCTCTCCCCCACCTTGGGGGGGGGGGCGAATTTTGAAAAATTGCTTCGTAAATGACGCCTTCAGCACAAAAGTAATAAACTCCTAAAATTTGATATCTGTATCTCCAAATTAATGCTGGGCGTTGATACGTGAATAAGTCAGGACTTCTTCCTTTATATATAGATAACTTACGTATCCCCGGCTCAGATCTAAGGTCAGCAGTATGCTCGTATACATAGTTAGATATGTCACATTATGTGTGGATTACAATGAATATAACTATAACTACCTGTATTCAAAAATCTCCCAAATTACCATTTGAAAATCATGGGCGCTTATTTTTAGGTCGATTATTTACCATCGCTTAGAAATTATTGCTATGCATGCATCTTTTCCGCATATTTTAATTTTCTCTTTGACATGGGTTGACTGCTTGTGAGTTTAATCGGGTCATTTGGAATGTATTTTGTATTTTGTCGAAATAGACCAACTGGAACCGAATCCGCGTTATTTTTTTATTTTATTTTTATTTTTTTGTGGGGGAGGGGGGTCTACAATTTCATCGCCTAGTCCGTAGTGTCTGTACTCTCCCTCGTGTATTAGCTTTATTTTCTAGTCCAAAAAATCTTTTCCTTTCCAGATGAATGATTCACCTTATATCGATGATCCTTTAGAGGAAAGCCCTATGAGGCTGTATTACAAATGCAGCAATAATTTTTTCAAACTTTCAAAGAAAAATTACATCATGAAGTACAGGAAAAGCCTTCCAAACGTTTATCATTTTTTTAAAGCAATTTTGTTCTGTCTTCCATCCCTTTATCATCTTAAAGTTTTTGAATTTTTTCCTTCGTTTTAGGGTAGTGTGTATTGTTTCCATTTGTTATCATTACTTCGAATCCAATACATCATTAGTATAAGAATAAGGAACGGCGGAAACAGAGAAAAGGTTTATAGGTGCATTACACACAAGCTATTTCTTTTTTTTTCCAGTAAAAGAGACAAAAGGAATTTTAAATAGTTTTACTAACATAGCTCTGTTTTTTTTTCTTTTGAACAATCAGAAGATTTTTTTTATTTAAAAAATGCAGTTTCTTTTTATTACGTCAAAAGAATTACATTTGTTAGAGTTTTAAATGAGTTATCATTGCATTTGTTTGCAAGAGACGTTTCAAATTAAACTGTTTACAATAGTTTTTTTTTGCCTTTGTTATATTTTTAATGATCACAAATTTGAAGAAACTGAGACTGAATGCTGAAAAAAATTCTTTTTACTGTTTTCTTAACCGTGCTATGTAAATGTAAATTTTTCTCCCCTCTGTCTGCGAATATGTATAACAATGAAGTTTAACTTTTTTTCATTATTATTATTAAAAAAGCCCAAAACGTAGCACGGATTTTTGTCATAAATGTATCTGAAGTAATTCAAAAAAGCTCTGCAAAATTCCATATCATTTACCTCGTATCTTTTAACACTTATGTACAGGTTTAATGAGGAAGTACATATTTAGTAGTTTCCATATTTAGTAGTTACGTTTCATGTATTAACGGAAGCAAATATAAAAAAATAGTCTGATGTGAAAAACTCTATACATAAATATATAAAGTACTGTTGTAAATACCTGTAAAGATTTCTTGACATTTATGTATATTCCCAATTTCTCCTTAACTTATGTTAAATTTTTGTTAAATACCGTTCATTTATTTTAATTGAGTGTTAGATTTCAATACGGGCCCCTTTGGCTATATTTTTGAAATTTTTGGCAGCTTGGTGACAAATTTAACAACATTTTGGGTGTCCGAGGAATCAATCAACTTTCCCATTGGTGGCATGGTTATGAAAATCTGGAATTGTCCATTTCTAAAACAATTGAGAATGTCGCCAAATGTAACTCTGTGGGGTCTTGTGAAAGTAAGCATGTCGAACACAACTTCTAAAGTTTTGTCATTCATTAATTTTTCTGGTGAAGTTCAGCTGCTATGCACTATAAGTCTGTTATTGTGTCTGTGTGTATTGTGTAAACCTAAAGTATTTCGTTTAACTTCGCTATAATCCTTTACGACTGTTTGTATTGTTTGTGATTTTTTTTATGAATAAAATATAACAAACTTGTGTCGCTGTTTTCTTGAGTAGTCATTCCCCCCCAAAAAATCAACAAATAGTACTATAAAAGGTAAAAAGTACAGATTTTTAATTTGTTCTTGACCTAGAATCTAACAGATAACGATAGCAAGGACTCTTATTTTATTCCCTTCCAATGTTCACTGGACTGATCCTTATCAAACTCTTTCACAGTTAATTATTTCCAGTTAGGGACTGTTCAGATAGAATCCGTCAGCTTCAGCGTTACTCGTATTGAAATATATTTATCCAGTTACAAACCTCCAAATGGTTAGCCACGAATTTGTTGAGGTCTGTGATTGGTTTAAAATATATCAATGTGTGTAACGCTGACTCTGATGGATTCTATGTGAACAGACCCTTCCTATTTCTACGAGCTTCAAAATTACCTATACTTTCATTACGGTCTATGCCATGTAAATTAAGTATTATTTACTGTTGTACCGACACTACTTTTGATTTTAGAAATTTCTATAGGTCAAGAAATTTTAACTGTTGTGTCAATAACTGTTTGAGCAACTATTTTTCTGAGGCAAGCTGCCGTAGAACAATAAGTTCATACCTATTTTAAAAATTACTTATGGATTGTGAAGTACCGTGAAAATATTTCGTAAGAAAATATATATCTATCTACATATCTGTCTATCTATCTCTCTCTCTCTCTCTCTCTCTCTCTATCTATCTATCTATCTATCTATCTATATATATATATATATATATATATATATATATATATATATATATATATATATATATATATATATATATATATATATATATATATAGTTAAATACCGCAATACCTCATAGACTCAAATAAATCACTCCGTGGTGTGTCTTGAAAAATACTACTATAGGTGACAGGTTTGTCCTAAACTACCTTTTTTGCATATAAAATAATAGCTTCGGAAATTCCTTAGGCTGACACATATCTTAAATTCTTGTGAATACTCATATGGATATATGATTATTCACAAGTATTGAATAATGTTTAGCTTGAATGGTTTTAGCTTGAATAATTTACAGTTTATAAATTATTTGGTATTTTAAAGCATTTTTAGGAAATATTTATTTTCTAGAGAAACTGAGAGAAATGCCAATACATATCAAAAAGTACTAACATTTCTTCCCGAAACACTCTGACACATTCAATAATTACTCATCATCGTTAATCATCGTTAACAGTTAATTGATCATCGTTAATTGTAAAATAGTTTTTGGGAATTCTAGTATCTTTAAGTGGAAAAGCTTTCCTTTAATCACTATATTATCTCAGGTTTATCTATAGTTCAGAATTATTCATTAATTCTTTATTGGTTTTATAAAGAAAAAACCCCGTGAAGAAAATGCAAGGATCGTCATAAATTTTTGTCTAAAGCTTTTTCCTTTAAAATACCTCATCGGTTTCTCTACCGGACGATTATGTAACAATTGAAATTATCAATATAACTGATACTGTGGTCTAGTTATGCTTCATTATTTTTATCGTGAATATTATTAAATATCATAGACAGATACATGCATTCCATAGAAATGCGTGTATTCATAAGCATGCTTTCGAAACCGTATTAAATTAATTTATCTTTAACAATGCATTTAATGAATTCTGTCTATACAAACTTTCAGATATATTTTTCCGCTTGAGTTGAATTGAATGAAGTAATCCAATTAAAATTAAATTAAGGACATTCCAAAGAAGGGGTAATAACCTCTTATTGGGATTGGGAATAAATACCGGTTTATTAACACAGAGGCCAACGACGTTCTACCAGCTGAATCAACCCGATACTTATTTTTCAAATTCTATTCCTTACGCAATATCCTCTCCTTGTCGAGGTCTTAAGCACAAAATGTTGGCCACTACATTTTATCCCATTTACGAACTTTGTTTTTCCCTATTTTTATCGTTTATTTATTTATCTCTGCCACGGTTCCCCAGAGGGGGCGATACTGCCACCGGTGTGCGCTGGAACAATTCATGGAGGTTGGTAAATTAAAATTCAAACTCAGTTACCAACAAATATGTCTGTAAACACAGATACCAACTCTTTATCCTGGATTATAGGCTGTAGCAGAAAAGTTTTTAATTGCATTTCCTTCATCCTATTTAGCGGAACAGGGGCTCAGTGCAGTCACAAATCTGCTTACTAAAAACAGAAACCGACTGCAAACAGATAATCGCGATGATTAAAAAATGGTGCTGACAAAAATAAAGTCGAAGATTAATAAAATGATAGCAGGGCACCAAGTTCATTCATCTCATTGGAATAAGTTTTAATGTTATTTGTAACTTTTACTTTAATATTATTTTTAGTTATCGTCATTTTCCGTAAGATATGCGAATGTTACTATGGTTGGTTTTAATAAATAATTTTATAATTTCAAGCTTCAGGGTGCATTATTTACAACATCTTTCTCTACTATGTTGAAGGACATAAGTAGAAATATAGATACATAAAAAAATATAAATTCGCCATTGCATGTCTGTTTATTCGCTTAAGAAGGAAAATTTCCAGGGGGGGGGGGGGAGGGGGCACCAAGTAATTTTTTTTCTGAAAAGAGGGTGGTAAGCCAAATCAGATTGGGAACCCCTGAAAATGTTCTTCATTTGCTCGGTATCTTTTCTTATGATAGTAACATTTTTTCCACATTCCTTCTATAGTGACAAACACTGATTTTACAAATTCCGTTCCTCAGAAAGAAAATAAACATAAGTTAAGAAATCATCACTCGTTTATATATCACTTAATAAAAAAGTAACATGAACATTTTTAATAATTCCTATCATTTATTTTATATGCTTCCATTAGTACATAATTTTGTCTAATACAGTCTATCTTATTTACAAAGTTTATTTTTCCCATTGTTACCATTTATTTGTTTATCTATAGTCTTCATTTATCCAGCATTTTGTCTCGTGATTGTGATATTTTCCCTCACAATCAGTTGAATTCCTTCGTTGATGGCTAACACTGATTTCACAAATTCCTTTCCTCAGGAAGAAAATGAATGTAAGTTAAAAAATCATCACTCGTTTATGTATCACTTACATCAAAATAAATAATGAGAACATTTTTAATAATTTTTATCAGACATTTTATATTTTTCCCTTTGTACAGAATTTTGACCAATAGAGTCTATTTCATATACAAAATTTATTTTTCCCAATGTTACCATTTATTTGTTTATCTATATTCTTCATTTATCCAGCATTTTGTCTTATAATTGTAAGATTTTCCCCCATATTCGAGTGAATTCCGTCGTTGATGACAACACTGATTTCACAAATTCCTTTCCCCAGAAAGAAAATGAATGTAAGTTAAGAAATCATCACTCGTTTATGTATCGCTTTCATCAAAATAAATAATAAGAAAAATTTTAATAATTGCTATTATATATTTTATATTCATCCATTAGTATAGAATTTTGACCAATATAGTCTATCTCATTTACAAAATTTATTCCTCCCCTTGTTACCATTTATTTGTTTATCTATAATCTTCATTTATCCTGCATTTTGTCTTATGATTGTGACATTTTTATCCACATTCAACTGAATTCCTTCGTTGATAACAAACGCGGATTTCAAAAATTCCTTTCCTCATAAAGAAAATGAATGTAAATTAAGAAATCATCACTCGTTTATGTATCACTTACATAAATATAAAAAATGAGAACATTTTTAATAATTCTTAAAATATTTAATTAAAACCTAAAAATTTACCCTAAAAAAATCCTTTTTTTCTTGATATATGAAATCTTTACACATTTTTTATAAAAAAAAATATTCAAATTCATTCTTTCGGTTTGGGGGATACATTCACACGTATTAACACCAGTAGTTATAACGTATAAACACTAACGAATCGCGTACGCAGAAAAGCAGCTTCACAAATATTCCACATCCTGCATATTTTATACTTCATTAATCATTATTTATTTAACGCACCTCTGCTAATGATTCTAGAATACGACTCTCTTCAATTAGCGAGGCTTGTTTATGACAAGTAGGGGACTTTCGATGTCACTAAATCCGTCCCCCGGGAAAAATTCTGCGCGTCAACCCCTCTCTTCTCGTTGCAAATGGAATTAATCGCATGCGAGAAACTTAAGGGGTGATAACTCATTATGATTGTCTCTTCCGTCATTTAAAAATCATTACTAATCTTGCTTTCTCCGACTGTGAGCTGGGAATGACTAATTCTTAATTTAATTACTCAATAGAGAGCGCGGAAAGAGGAAAAAAAAGCAATTTGTTGACAGTAGAGTGTGAAATCTTCTGAAAATGTCCTTATATAGGGTGGGAACATGTTAATTTACTAAATATTATTTCTAGGAGTGTGAACTCTGACTAAACAGTAATATATTTAGAAAATTTATGGCTGCGGGAAAAGCTGACTAAAGAAACACAGCCTAATCAGCATTTATGTTATTTACCCATCAAACTGTAAACATTTCAATAAATCAGAAACATTCTTTGTCTTTTCGTTCTAGCTCAGATTATATGATCTATAAACTGGAACGTACCAGAGAGCGTTCTTTGTAACTTGCATGATGATGCCAAAATAAGCTAGTGTCTATTAACATGAATACGACGGATTTTTTGTAAAATTCTGAATGATGATTTTCCCTTCCATTTCCCAGATACAGTTTGCAGCATTCCTTAGAGCATGTAATGCACAATTATTAATAGGTACCTTGTTTACAACTATACCTTTTCTATTCCCTAATACACACACATTTACTACTAATGATATTAAAATATTTCCCCTCCCCTACAGGGCCTTTGTTTTTTTCTAAGCAAATATGTGACATAAATAGATATTAAGAGGGCACTAGATTAATTCCTATCACTGGTATGCAAAATATATCTGCCTTAAGCAGTGCTTCAACTAGGGCTCCATGACTTATTTGTCCTTGATGATAATTAACTTAAACCCTTAACAATCGCTTAATTTTCAAGAAATCGGTAATAAAATTGCCTATTTTTTCCGGAGGATTCCATTTATTTCTTGATCTGCCACATCTAGCTTTAAAAAAAAACCATCCTCAGTTATATTATAAATAGTCTGGTGCTGCCATCTGGTATGTGAAACAAGAAATACATTTTTGTCAGGGTAAATGAAATGGATTGTTGTAATCTTTTTGGTGCGTTACTTTTAAACACTCCAGCCCGAAAATATCACGGGCACTAGAAATAGAAGGCGAAACCTCATCCCGTAATTTTGATGGGAGCGAGAAGGAAGGTTGCGGTTTACTAACACTATTGGATTCGTTCACCTTAATGTTAATCTATGCAGAAAATTTGTCCAAGGATTGTCGATTCGGATATAATTTTTTTCAATATTATACTCCGTAATAAAGAAAGAAATTTTACACCTTGAGACATTTTTTGTTTCTATTAATTGAAATAATATTTAAAAATTTAAATTATTCAGAGAAAAATTCCGTATAGTGTGTTTTATAGGCTCATTTATTCCTTTGGTGGACGAAATTTATAAAATGAATCCTGTTGCAAAAGTTCAGGCTATCTTAATATACCATTTTTATTTCATATTATCAGCATTTATGTAGCTGTAAATAGTATACAAATTTTCTCCATAGGTTGGCGTTGAGGTGAACGAATCCAGTAGGGTCTTCCAGCCTTAAGCAAGAAATTTCTGAAGAAAAAGCATATTTAAAATTTCATGCTCACCCCTAATGGGTTTATAGAAACATTTTAGTCAGTTCTTTTAGGCGAAATATAAAATACATAAAATATCTTAAAGAGAGGATACTAGGTTGTAGATTTATTTATCATTCTTTTTATTGAATACTGTTTCTGTATTTCTCAGCATATTACAATGCATAATCATAGGGGACTGTAAGTATTGATGATAAGATTTCAGCTTAAATTTAGGTCAGTGGTAGAAACGAATTGTAAGAATTACGAACCTTGTTTAAAATCACACATGTCAAGACAACCATAAAAAATTTATCACACTCGTGTAAATATCCTGTACGTGTTTATAAGGTATACAATTTTCTTTCGTAGTTAATGTTATTTCCACTATGAGTTTTAGATAGTCTGAATCAGTTGGCGAATACGTATCAATATATTTCTTCAGGAATTATGTCCCGTGAGATCTAATTGTATTCAGATGTAAGCAATCCTACAGAAATATCAGAAGTGTAGCTTCGATAAATGAAGCATTGAGAAACAAACAGAAACACTCAAAATTTTAAGATAGGCATTTTTCATTGATCACTCGTCAATTATTACAATGTTGCCTAAACCGTCACGTGAAATAGATACTATATTTAGTTGCCACTTTCTCCCTTATAATCTTTTACAGGAGGTTTCATCTCTAGCGAGGCTTTGGTTACAAGCCTACTGAAGATGTTTGGTCACTGAAGGCAACTCATGGAATAAGATGTTTGATCACTAAATACAAGTCCCAGATTTCAGGCCTTATCGCTAAAGCTTGAGGGAATTGATGTCCCACGTAATCATAACATCTTTAGCTTAGTATTTAACACATGCCTAATATTTTATTTTTACACAATAAAATTATTCCCCTTTTGAAATTTCCAACAATCCATCTTTGCATTTTAATTACTTACTTTCTTTTATTTGAATTGAGTAAAAAAAAATCTGCAGCTTTATTAGTTTAGAACTATATTCAGACATAATTCTAGTGAACGTTCATTATATTAGCTAGAAAACTAACTGAATCTTTTTATAGTGAGAAGGTTTTAATTATATTTTTAACAGTAGGTTGGACACATTTGTATATTGTTATCTTAGGAGGATTGCACACGGTAACTCACTAACTGTAGTGTAAAGCTAGTATTTTGCTATACATTTTATAGAAAAATAAGAAGAAAGACAAACAGTATTTTCTCCTGAACTAAAACAGTTATCACATTTATTAGTAAAACTGAATATGTTGTAGTTTGATCATTTTTTAAAGAAAACGTCTTCGGAGGTAGTTAAAAATGTCATCTCAGCATTTAATTTTCTTCTAAAGAACCCTTGTAAAACGTAATTTTTTAATTCGCTTTTGAAAATGCTTGTCTTAGAATAAGTTAAGTTCCTCTCTACTCCCAGCCTCTCCATTCTCACTCCTTGAAGAACTTTTATTTTATGTTTTCATTAAGAACAGAACACGTATGAAAATTGTTCTTAATGTGTTTATTATTTTAATGAATGAAATTGTCACCAGAATAAATAAATTAGCTACTACACGTTCTTTTTAATTTCCCACTTTTGCTGATGCAGGCGTGTGTAAACTTTTTAATGCTTTCTTTGATGTCTAAATGCTAAATCATCAGTACTATATAAAAGTTTGTGAGATGGAAAAAACATCTATCAATTCAAAATTAATACGTCTCTATCATCTGAAAAACACTACACCGTAGAAACCACTTTCAGGATACATGTATTACATGTATTGGCAAACATATTTCATACTTTTACAAAAAAATCAATTTAGGGGTTTTAATAAAAAATAAAAGTATAACTCAAATGAAATATTAACCAGATTAACTTAATATAAAACGTTTTAAAAATTTAGAAATTTATATCCTTCATTAACTCTATATTATTACGTGCAGTGTAAAAATGAAATGCTGCTTCAAGTCTAAAAAAAGCTACCTGATTTAGGTGTAAAGTTTCTGGGTAGCGAATTGTCCTGTTTTGAGTATCCCACTTTTGTATCTTAAACATGTTTTCGTACCATTCTAGATATACTTCCACTTTTGAAATATAACTAAAGCAGCATTTCATTTTTAAAGTGTAGTGAAAGAATTTTATTAATTTATATTCCTTATACCACGTACATGAAGTAGAGATTGCAGAGATATTACATATGCGCGCATGTGAAAAAAAAGTATGCATAAATATAAATTTTGAATTAAGAACTCATTTTCCATATGGCACTCTGTGTTCTGCAATGAGTGAACTAAAACATGAGGACAGATTTAAATATTAAAATTACTTTTCTTGCGATATGCCACTTCAAAATTGGACTTCGAAGTGGATTGAAGCAAAGTTGCATGCACTAGAAAACTCATGAAGGCCAAAAGTAAATGGTTCTGTGGTTTAAGTCACAGAGAGTCCTTATGCGCTTGATTTATAAGCAAATTTTTTTTTTAATTTTAGGAATTCGAAAAGAACTGCATAGGAGCACACATACTATTTTTAGGAAATCAGTGGTCAAGTTATTAGATACCATAACATTAGTTAATATTGGGAGACTGATTTAGGATACTAAAATTGCAAAGTTTGGCTAAAACTAACTCATGACACAACAGTCCAAGTTGCTTTTCAGCACTGTGGACCAAGACCTGCGGTGCCCATCTCCGCTTTCATGACCGTGGACTTGGTGTGTCATGTCTCGGTCAGGTGGTCATCCTGACGCGGGATCCCCACAGTTAGTTCCCAAGGATGCTTGATCCTCATTTTATCAACTCACTCAAGGGATGAAAGGCATGAATCGACCTTGCCCTGTTGCAGTGTCGCACCCTGGACCTGCAGTGGGGCAGCTTGACGCTTTTAACCACTACGCCACCGGGCGTCGCAAGTTTGGATAATGAGTGCCAGTTTGAAGCCCTCGATTAAGGATTCTTCTAAAGTGTTGATAAAAAGGAAGAAAAAGTGGGGAGAACTTAACAGTGGCAGTCAATTCGAGGAGTGAAACAACAAGAATCAAAGAAGTTTTTTTTTTCAATCCTCATACTTTTATTCAACCAGGAAATGTTTCAGGTTCTTTCAGGATAAAAGTAACAAAAGCCTCGCTAGAGTAACAGTAAAATACGCTTTTATGACTAAAAGACTGCCCAATCTATAAACATTCTGCAGTCTTGCAGAGAAACTGCATTAGTCTTGCAATTTACGGTTTAAAATATGTTTAGAATAAAGGATATGCTATAGATTATAACGGTACTCAGTCAAACCCAGACTCTTTTACTAAGCCTCTATCTCTTTGGATTTGGGGGCTTAGACTTAAAAGTTCATCTCAGCTCTGCTTACTAAACTGACGAAAAATCTTGGTATTTTAATCAGTCTGCTAAGGCCAACAGTACTTAAAACCACAAACATATAAAGTAATTATATTGAACGACCATGCTGCATGGCAAGGACAATTTTTTTTTCGAATGTGTATTTTTCCACAAAGACTTTAGAAAACAAACATTTTCTTTCTTGGTTATATTAAGGATAAATGAGCTCTAAGATATTTACCTGCCTTGGGACGACGAAATGCATTCATGTTTCCATTTCATTTTATTCATGACAAATTTCTATCATAACTCAATTGCCAGAATTTATGAATCGACTGTTATAATACATATATTATCAATATCATACTTCAATGAAGAATTTAGGAGTTAATATTTTATTCTTTAGTTTCAATGATTTTTTTCAATCCTAAAAAGTTTTTGTATAACCCTACACAATTAATTTCCTCTTACCTATTTCATTCGCTTTACATTCGTGCCTAATTTAATTCGTTTATGGCATGCCGTGATTAAAGAAGTTGTGCTTTAATTGAAGCAAAACCAATAGGTAGCTAACTAAAGCAGAATAATATTATAATTAATTTTTTACCAGAGAGTCTTTAATCTTAGTTGTGTTTACTTGTGAATGAATACTATTATTTTTTTCTATCGCTTTGTACGAACTGTTATGATTACTTTGGATGTACGTAAATGTAACTTTTGATGTCCTCGAAATGGATTTCGATAAATTCTTTGAGTCAATAATGACTTCATTTTTATTTTTTTACAAAATGAATTTAGTAAGGCTTAGTTAGACAGCGAAGAGAAAATTAACTAAAGTTACTTTATTTAAAAACATTTATTGTTAAATCCATGTTAAATACGAAACTTTAGATGAAACAATTGTAAGTATTACGAAAGATTACATTTCGAGGTGATCGGACGGATCAAAACATTGTAACATTTTTTAATGTACAATGTCATTACAAATTTTTATAATGCACATTGTCTAAATATACCATCTTCGCATTTAGCTCATCAGGGATTTAGTGGTTACAGATATCAAGATTATATAAGAGACGTCTTTATACATTTAGAAGTATTTTTCCTCCTCACTCCTTTTCGAATTAAATACAACGGAAAGAAAATATTGAATAAGATTCATTTTCAAATGCAGTAACAGTTGCCTCAAAACGATTGGCTACCGTCTCAGACTATTAATCTGAAATATCCAGCATGAAATAGTTTAAAAATAATTCTTCCGCGTAATACATAAATAGTTAGTGCCTGCGTAATAAGCTTAACGAACCCTCTCAGTGCGGGTGGCTGCTTCGGATTGAGTATGAAATAAATAGTTCGGGGTGAGATGGCCAGTCAAGAACAAGTTTTCGTTTCTGAGCAATTCTTCTGTGATTAATGCCGTTAAGCACGCGTCAGATGATCGAGTATTTGCCCTTTGGGAAACATTTCCTTGCTTTTACGCTCCAAGAATGTTGCCATCAGGAATTCCTAATTACTTGAGACTCAGGTAAGTATCTCGGAGGGATGGAAATTCATAAATATTTCGGATGTGAATGAGTATATATATATATATATATATATATATATATATATATATATATATATATATATATATATATATATATATATATATATATATATGTCTGTGTGGGTGTGGATTTGTCTGTATGATTTAGATATGTTTTATATATGATGCTATGATTTAATTTATAGCAGTTACAAAGGATTAATGGAAAGCTAATTGATTATAAAAAGCAGGGTCTAAAATAAACATAAAAATGACAACTTTTTTTTCGACTAAATGGATAAGTGGGAAATTGCTGACCATTTTTTCTTATTGTTCCGTTTATTCTAAACTGCACTTACTGTTCAAATGTTTTCAAATGCTTCATAAAAGTCCGTCTTATGCTCACTTCATTCGTTCAGATTTATTTCTGTACATAAATCATTAGAAACGCAGGTATTAAATTATGTAGGTAGGACTATGAAAAATATAATTTTTTTACACTTTTATGTTTTTTGACTCTAGCCTAGAACTGAAAGCTTTTAGTAGCACTCATGGAAAATTTAAAAAGAGCTCTTTTGCAAGCATAACTTACTACGTTTTGTTCAACATTCCACCTCGTTTATTTCTTTGTTTATGTAGAACACAGTTAGATTTATGAATTATTCCGGTTCTCCATTAAAACGATAAGGAACACATTACAATGTAAGAAATGACATATTTTTATAATTTCCTTCAAACAATCCAAACCTTCAACCTTCCCTTCAAACCTTTCCTTCTTCAACTCCCTTCTTCAACCTTTCCTTCAAACATTTCCTTCAAACAATCTTCCTGCCCCAAAGACAAAATTATTTTTAAATATCATCTTTTCTCAATTTTTATTAACTTTACTTATACTTTATTGATATTAACTTCATTTATTCGTATATAAGAATAAAGAAACTTATATTTTTGTAAATATGTGATTTCAAGTCTGATAATTTTAGGTATTGTAAAACTGCTTCTAAAGACATTTTAATAATTTCCTCATTCATTATTTTCTTAAATAAATAATTTTGTTCTCAAATTTTAAATATGCTTTTTAAGTAACAGATGAAAAACTTAAATACTGTAACCTGCCTCAAAAGAAAATATTCAATACAGTAAAATACTATCTCGACACAACATACAACACGAAAAAAAATGTAATTAAGACACCAAACATATGAAAGACAGAACTGCTGCAAAATAAACCCTGGTGTACGTTTATTCGCTCCCAATTTCAGAGCTGACGTGGCAAGGCTTTGATATCTTTGCAATCGTGTAAATTGCATTGCGTTAGAGAGACGAGGGGCGATAAATTTCGCTTAAGGGGAGCTCTAAATGCCAGTCAGGTAAGATTTCCTCGCTAACCTCGTCTAATTACTGGAAGATTCAACAGAATTGCCATTCACCAAGGCGCCAATTATTTTGTTCTTCTCGTATAACACGTTTTAGTCAGTGACACATTCTTTATTCGAGCAAATGAAAATTTCAGTAGCATATAAAGTATTGAAGACTTTCCATGCATTGAAGACTAAAAATAAGTAAATATTTTTTGTAATGTTATTTCATCAATTGTCGTTTGAAATACTAGGACCCATTATTTTGTTCCTCTCGTATATTGCGTTTAGTCACACATATTCTTTACTCGAGTAAATGAAACTTTTAGTAACATATAAAATATGGATGACTTTCCTTCTAAAAATACAAGGTGCGCCCATAAAATAAACGGAGAATTTTTTATAAATAAGAAAAATATTACTCACCTTCAAATAAATTTATCTCCGTCAAAATAATCGCCAAAGGAGTCTATACAATTTTTCCGACTTTTCTTCAAGTCATCGAAACACTGTTTACAGGCGTTGGAAATCACCGTTCGCAAAATACGCGTAACATTTGATTTAATATCCGAGACGTTTTCAAATCTCTGTCCTTTCATGGATTTTGCATTTTTTGATTACAAAGGACTTATTCACCGCGAAATTGTTCCTGAAAATCAAACAATTAATCAGTATTTTTACAAGGAGGTGTTTTTTTCGATTCAGAAACAGGATAAGGCGAGTTAGGAAGGAACTGTTTGATTCTGGGCAATCGTTTCTTTTACACGATAATGCTAGGCCCCATACAGCAATTTATGTACAACAATATATTGCTAAGCATTCAATTACAGTGATAAATCACCCACCATATTCTCCCGACTTATTGCCAGCTGATTTTTTCCTTTTTCCGAAGCTTAAGATGGTCATGAAAGGACAGAGATTTGAAAACGTCTCGGATATTAAATCAAATGTTAAGCGTATTTTGCGAACGGTTAGTTCCAACGCCTATAAACAGTGTTTCTATGACTTGAACAAACGCCGGAAAAATTGCATAGACTCCTTTAGCGATTATTTTGAAGGAGATAAATTTATTTGAAGGTGAGTAATATTTTTCTTATTTATAAAAAAAAATCCGGTTACTTTATGGGCGCACCTTTTATATAAAAAATCCTTTTTTTTCATGTAGTTTTATCAATTGTCGTTTGAAAGACTGTCGCCAGTTATTTTATTCTTGTATAACACGTTTAGTCACTGACACCTTCTTTATTCGAGCAAATGACAATTTCAGTAACATATAAAGTATGGATGACTTTCCTTCTAAAAATACATAAAAATCCTTTTTTAAAGTTATTCTATCAATTGCCATTTGAAAGACTGGTGCCAATTATTTTGCTCTTCTCGTATAATACGTTTAATTACTGACACAATCTTTATTCGAGTAAATGAAACGTTAGAAACGTATAAAGTATGGATGGCATTCCTTCTAAAAATATATAAAAGTCTTTTTTTAATGTTATTTTGTCAATTGTCGTTTGAAAGACTGGAGCCAATTACTTTTTTTTTCTCGTATGATACGTTTAGTCACAGAACTTTTTTATTCGAGTAGAAAAAAATTTAGTAACATATAAAGCATGTATGACTTTCCTTCTAAAATACATAGAAATTATTTTTTTAATGTTACTTTATCAACTGTAGTTTGAAAGATTGGGAATAATAAAGCATAATTTATATTTTACAGAGTGTAATGATTGGGAAAACAAAATGTAAAAAATGATGTTATAACTTAGGAAATTGGCCTTTTACCGCTGCAAAACGCTGTCCTATGTGATACAAAGCTAAAATTGTAATTCTTCGTCACAGGTTCGAAACCAAGATATGGAAAAATTTTATGGCTATGTTTACTCTGAATTTTCACAGCAGTTTAAAATTTTGTGAACAATTTATTGGTATTCATACGACTTTTATGCACCAACATACAGCAAAGGGAATTCTTGACCTCGAAATGAGTGTACTTAACATCACGTTCATGATATATTGAGCTTAAGCTATTTTGTAACTTACTGAGCAAGTTTTCTAATTAGTGGTGACATTTGGCCCCACTAGAATCTAAAAAGAGCAGCAATTTATTTTCTTATAATATGATGAGTTATTGTTGCTAATTATTTCCTTTGTAAATCTAGATTTTTTTTCACAAATTTTTTCATATGAAACCTTTCTTTTTTATTTAAAGTGCATTTATGATGTGTGACATAATGTTTGTTACAAATTTTGTTACAATCATAACTGACACCAGGCTAAGATATAATGGCCAGAAATTCATATAAAATTCCCATAAAAATATAACTTTATATTACCTAGAATTTCCTGATAAAGAGAGTCCTAAACTTGTTCTAAGTTATGCTTTTAGGATGGAAGTAGTAACTGGAAAATATTATCAGTAATTTTTTATTCATAAATATCCCCAACATTAATAATAATCAAATAGAAGCGTTCCAGAATGGAATAATCTATAAGATTATCAGGTTAGCTACAGGCTGTTGATAGCTTCAGGTTAGCTAGTAAGCTTTTTCTCACTTTAATATAACCGAAAAATAATTTCAAATTGCTATTTTAACACCTTAACGATCGCATAATTTTCAAGTAAACGGTAATAAAAGTACATATTTTTTTTCCGGAGGATTCCATTCATATCTTGATCTGTCACATCTAGTTAAAAAAAATAAAATCCCGAATTACATTACAAATAATCTGGTGCTGCCGCCTGGTATCTAAAATAAGAAATAAATTTTATTCAGATTAAATGAAATGGATTGTTTTAATCTTTTTTGGAGCATTACTTTTAAACACAGCAGCCGGGAAATCTCACGGGCATGAGAAATAGAAGGCGAGTTCTCACCCCGTAATTCTGACGGGAGCGAGAAGGAAGGGGTAAAGAAATGTAACCAATTACCTAATTATTCTGTTTGTTTTTGTTAAATTAACTTGTACTTTTTAATTAAAATAAGACCTGTTGCATGCGAATACACTTTGGGTGAATTCGTAATAGTATCACTCCCCACAAAATACCCCAATAAATTCCATCCGCCAATAAATTCAATTTTTATTGTATATAGGAAAAGGAAATTTATTTGATATCAATAGCTGTACAAAATAGTATTAGCGTAGAGTAAAGGCCCCTGAGAACACAGAATAATGACTGCTAAACATTAGCTCAGTTTCAATTGTATATACTGATTCTTATTTAAACGGCACACCTTACTATCTATTGAAAATAATCCACCGAGTTAACCTTCACTCAAAATCTTCAATAACTTGCGATACTTTTATGCCCGGAACTTCAGCATTGCAATAGACTCCTTTTACACATCCTGGCACGCTCAAGATTTACAGCCTTATCCGCAACAGAAGCCCTCTAGCCATAAATTAAATTGTAATTTCCTCGACGATATACGAAGGACCGGGGTGGGGTAACTTGTCTGCAGAGGGCTTAATTTCCGGAAGTGTGGCTCCCTCAGCAGTATATCACCAGAAATTAGCAGTAAACGTCGAACTGAAAGAACCCTCGTTTTGGGCAGAAAGGGGCACACCACGATACAAACGCGATTAAAATAAATTTTATTGATTCATTTTATGGGACTTTCTTCCGTGTATTAGAATTTCGCTTTCGGTATCTATTGCATGGGAGTGTTGTTAAAAATGCTTTTTACGATTATTCATTAACTGTATCCGCAGCTGGCCCGAATGGGGATGTCACATTGGAAAGTTTCGAAAATTAACTTTAAAAGTTTATCCTTTGCAATTCATTTGCAAGTAATAAGTTACTCAATTTTCGGGTATATATTTTTCCAGGTATTTTTTTTTATATTTTGCACCTATGTATATTACTTTTAGAGAAACTAAATCAGCAGATGTAAATCCACTCAACTTTTTACGTCACATGTCACGCAAAGGATATTGCGTGTTCTCCTCTTATCTATCACTTAATTTTTATAAATTTTAATCTTAACGATGAATATAGCAGATAATGTTTGTTTGCAACCTATCATTAAGAGTTACGAAGGTAAAACAATTAATCCGTTGCCGTTTACTCTTCCGTTTGTAAGTGAAGAAAAAAAAATTTAATTATATTAAAATATTGTATATGAGTTAATTAAAACTAATTCATTTAATCATTTTAAATGATCTGTTAGTTGTTTGTTTTGACTAAATTTAACACTTAATGCAGTTTGCTTGATTTATTGATTGTGAATTTTGTTTCTTTTATAATGGAATGAGAGTCATTTCATCTCATTCAACGAAAAAAAAAGTTTCAGCCTACCAAAATGAAATTTCTTCCTGAAACCGAAGTTCGTGAAATGGGAGTAAATTTTAAATAATTATAATTATCAATCTGAAGAACAATAAAACTGAAATTTTCATTGGTCTTGCAACGTTATTTCCCAAGTCCACAATATTTCTCCAGGAAAGAATTACTCCAATATAATACATCTCTATTCATTTCTACTTTTAGGATCCACTGTTGCAGATATTTTAAAATTAATGTAATTTAAAAAAATCTTTTATGTATCATTAGTTCCAATAAGTATTGTATGACTAATCCGTTTGTAAACTGTAATTATTTTAAACTGTAATTAGTAATGTGTGACGAATAAACCGTTATAAAACATATTACTCCAGCGAAATGGTCAGTTAGCCCTTTTCCATTTTCAAGTGGGATGGGAATCAGATTTTACCAATATTTTTGTCAGCATAATAAAAATTTCTATTTATCTATAAATGAAATCGGAAAAAAAACTCCTTTCTAAATCTGTGACTGTTGGTATCGTTGAAAAATTCACAAAAAAATGAAACGTCCGCGACTGATAATTATTTGATAGTGCTCGTGGTCTCCTTTTTGGAATAGATATTCTCAGAAATAACTCTTTAGCTCATATTTCAAATGAAAGATTTAAACTGTCTTAAAATAAAGATCTGTATAATTAGAAAAAAAACCAGTTACGTGAAATTCATGATAAAATCGAGGTTATATTTCACTAGTGTACTCCTCAAATAAAATATTTTCCCTTTAATTCTCTCGAAATGAGCTGTAGAGGTTTCCGAGTAAGGATTCAATCTAGAAATCGGTGATGTGAAAGCATAGAAATTGTTATTTCTGTTGATCGGAACATTAATCTAACTGACCCATTTAGAAAAAAATATATTAAACGTTTTTACTGTGGTTATCTGGTAAAAACAGCATTTAGAAGTTCAGAATCTCAAACAGTATATAGATTCTAGATACGGAGAAAGTTCTTCCAAAGAAATAAAAATTGCACATTTTCTTTTATTGCTTTTGCTTGCAATGAAAAAAGTATCTTTCTATAAATTTCTTAGAATTTACTACCTTGAAAGTGAAAGAAAGTTATCAAATATATTTGTAACATAGAAAAAAATCTAACGAATATCATATGAATAGCATAAGATTAGAGGTACTGTCAGATTTGCACCAGGAAATCACTCGTAAAAAGAACTTTGATCAAGAATATTTAAAAAAATTTAGCTTATTAGACTTTTACAGTAAGACGTTTTGGTACGTACTTCTTGTCTATACAATAAAATTATAGTTAATATATCAATATGTTAAAACTTGGACTCGCATAACTTGATGCACATAGACTTCGCTAAGCCCAGGCCTCCTGTTCTCCCATTGTTTTCTTCATTAGTTATCCCTGGGACCAACTCTTCTCCTATCGTAAGAAGGTTCTTCCGTAACGCAGGGCTCAAGACCTCATGGACGTGATTTAATGCTGTTCTTAACCGATTAGATAACTTACAACAAAATATTTCTTTCACTTCATTTAAAACCACCTAATCCAATAAAATAGTAATAATGAAATTGACCTCTGGGCATAGTTTTCTGTCGCCGAAAACTAAGTATTAAGAAGAAAGCAAAGAAACTCCTAAGGGAAGGAAACCCCTAAATCAGAAAAGCTTAGTTACTCACCATGAATATCGAGTTTAATCCATTGATGAACAGCTCTAACAGAGGCGTTAGTCCGCACTCTGCACTCAACTTTACCACCTAAGTCCCAACGTGATAAAACAAAACGGGCGGTTGCTGTTACGAAATAAGTTCCATTGCCTTCCGGTAAGACGGTAGTCTTCACTGGCAAGGGCTTCGTTCCGTTCCACCACGTGACCTCTGGTGCTGGACGGCCGCCAGATGACTTGCATTCCAAAACGAAGGTTGAGCCTTCAGCATATGGTCCAACTGTGCTGCCGTTTCGAACTTTCTTTCCTTCAACCTCCATTTCAGGATCGGTAGGGGTGACTGTAACGAAAAGAGAAAGCTGGAATGACTACAGGGAACTTAACCTTTGAAAAGAAATAGGAAAAAGATGATAGCGTGAAAATTAGATTAAATTCACTATTTGACATTGCTTCCTCCTGGAAGTTTATTTGCATGAAGAATACCCTACCTAAAATAATCCAAAATATTTTAACCTTTTCCTTACGGGGTGGGATAGCATGTATCCCAACAATATATATATATATATATATATATATATATATATATATATATATATATATATAGTATACGTATACATACACATATCTATCTATCTATCTCTCTATCTATCTATATATATATATATATATATATATATGTATATATGTATATATATATATATATATATATATATATATATATATATATATATATATATATATATATATATATATATATATATATATATATATATATATATATATATATATATATATATATATATATATATATATAACTCCCTTATTGTCGGACCTTACAAAGGGGGTGTGAAATTTCCCGTAAGCTAAAGGTTAATCGCGAAAAACTAATTTTCCTTTCCAATGCTGTCTGATAACAAAATAATCATTCATAGGGAACATTCATATTTTGAATTATTCATGCTAATTTAAATGTTGTGAATTATTCAAAAAGGATAGTTATTTTCAATTATTTTAAATCTTTGAAAATTTGTTGCAATTTCACAAATAAACTTGAAAATTGTTCGTGAGATTAACTAAACAAGAATTGTTATGCAGTAAAAGTTTTCTCTGTCGAGTACTGGCCTAATAGAATTATCAAATGACATGAACGAAAAACAAGGGAGTTTAATACTTTTATGAGGCAAAACACACGTGAAGGTAGTCCCTGAATTTAACTCTATTATTTATGTCTATAATAAAAAATGTTTTCATCGAAAAGGGAATTTCGTACTTGAATATTTAGTTGCGCTGAGCCTTTATTTTTTCTCTGAGAAAAATTATTCATACTTACTTAGAACTGTGAAATAAAGGGAGCGTCTAACCACACTAGCAGTCAAGACAGAGATTAAACCTTATGTTCAAAATTCCTCATCAAAATTTCCCTCTATCAAGTATTGTCAAGGAAGTAACAGATTTTTTGTAAAAAAATTAATTTAAATGTGTAATATCACCCCAAAAATTATAAACAAATGAAGTTTTTTGCAAATTAAACGTGAAGATAATCAAAGAAATAGCTGACACAGAACACTTTTTATAATTAAATAACCTAAATATCAATATATCATAGTAATAATAAACGTCTCACATTTTCGGTGTCTTATATTTAAAAAAAAAAAGATTTCAATTCGTTTTATTTCGGATACAAATCGTACTTAATTAGAAAATTTCAATAAAATTCAAGCTCATGGTTTCAATTTTATGTGAGGCAACAATTTATAGCATTTTTCGCGTACATATCAGAAAAGAAATAAATATCTCTCCAACAACAAAAAGGCATGAATTTCTATGATATTTACCCTAAAGTCGTATATGTAACATCAACATTGTAGTTCGCTACAAAGCTATATAATTCATTCAATTTAAGATAAATTTAGAATTAATTAAATTGCCTTTATCTCTGAAACTCAACGAGTAATTAAAATGAATAAATAAATAAATAATCTACCTTGCTAATGTAAACAAAACTATCGGAATTAAATTTTATGAATTATATATAAAATTTCTCAAATATTAAAACAGTTATAGAGCGAAATGTTAAAACATGCAGACAAAAGTTAGATTAAAAAATATAAGTTGGAAAACCAATATCAGTTAATTCAGTTTTTTTGTACTCCTTTGGGAGTTCTAAGAAAGCGTTCTAATTTTAAACTACTTAATGCCAAATGTATTATTTACTCCAACTGTATTAAACAATAATATTCTGTTTAATCTTTACCCTACAAAGAGAGTTTGAATTCATAATTATACGAACAAAATTTCAATTTGTAAACCTTATTCTACAATGAACAATGCACAAAATCTAGGTGAGTAAGGTTATTTGACTAACACACTATATTGCAGGGATTCCCAACATTTTTAATGTTTGCGGAAACCAAGGGAATAAGATTACAAACTGGGGCACCCTTCTTAGAGTTTTAGTTATTTTCAAATTTTTCCATCTTAAAGTGGAATGTATATCAGGAACATGTTCAATTTGAGTTCAAATAACTGCTTACGCAATTGCCGATTTTACTTATTTACTGAAGGATATAAGTAACAACACGTTAGAATAGGATGTATTAAAACAGTTTCGAAAATGCCCAAGGGATGCAGTATAGTATTACTCTAGAATACTGCAATAGAAATCGCTAGTGTTAATGACAGACTTGCGATGGATGCTTTAGACACACGTTTGATATCAAACCTACCAGTTAAGGCTGTGAGGGTAATTAATTCAACGGCAGGAACTACTGCATGGATTTGTTTACAATTTGTCGGGCATCAGAGTAATTAATTTAACTTAATACTTATTTTAAGAGAGCCCTACTAATATTTCTTTTGTTTATCAAAAATAATCTTGGGGACAAAGGTTGTGAATCATTGAGATTGTGAATAAAAACTATGCACATCCAAAAGGAAACAGTCTGGTTCTCGCATGAAAGTAACATAAAAACAATGGAAAAAACATTTATCTACTAAAGTGTTGCTGAAGAAGTTGAAAAATTAGACAAGAATTGAATGAAATTTGTAATAATATATCAGAAGAAATTGATTATCTGTCATGCCTAATTTTTGCCATCTTATCATCTAGAAAAGTCCTCCATTTTATGCTGATCATTTTAGAAAGTGACCAAATTTGAAAACAAACACACACACGAAGAAGAAATACGATAAGACATCTGAATTTGTTTCTATTTACGCAAAGCGCATTTCGCATTTTTCGGAAGCCACCGTCTTAAATTGTTCTTATATCAAATTCCGTCTCTAAAAGGTAACAGACTTTGCTACGAAAAAATTTTAAAAAAGGGGAAGGATCTCATCTAAAGTGATGGATGGGATAAATTTCTCCTTCAGAAACTTTGAACGCATTAAACGGGAAAGATAGCGAACGAAACGGTTTTATCGATCTTCAGTTTTATAATTTAATAGGTAATTGATTTCGCTGGCAGCGTCTTATCTAAAAAATGCGTTTCGCTCCTTTTCAACTTGGAAGTTAAGTATAGAGGACTGTAAAATTTCAATAACACAGGATTTTCTCTTTTCATAAAATGAAGTATCTTCTTACATAATGCTTAGTGCGCGAGAAACTCAGGACATATACAAAATTTCCACTACTCAATTACATTGAATGCTGTTAAACATTTCCTTCGCGTAGATAATATATCGAAATATATGTATTTTATTCATGAAAAATTACTTTCTTGCCTTATCATATTCTGGAATATTTCTTGCTTGTGTAAAAGTAAAATCGTTTCCTGGAGAATATGCAGAACAAACAGAGTACATTTTATACTATACATTTATATATTTTATATGATATATATCTATTAATCTCTCTCTATATCTCTGTATATATATATATATATATATATATATATATATATATATATATATATATATATATATACAGTCGGACCTCTATTTAACGAAGTCGCTTAATCCCGAAAAAAAGATTGTTATATGGAAAATTCTTTAAATAGAGATTTACCTTTTAAAATACTTTAAACTACACAAGACAGATTTTAAATTCCTAAACACTAAATATTATTAATAAAAGCAATTAATCACACCATTATTTTGTAAATTAATGTCTATTTGTTTTATATATTTTACCCATCAAAAAGAAATCTGCAAGGAAAAAAAGAATAAAACAAAACATTGTCAGGGAACTGTATTTTCCATTAAAAAATTATATTAAAATTAACGAATTTTTAATGACATTATCTCATTTATTATAGCAAATAATTTTAAGCTTACATTACCACATGCGTCCTTAAATTTACTTACTGATAAAGTTTGTTAATTTTGTCTAAGTTTTTTGTTTGAAAAAGTGTTTTAACTCATAATACGTCTCGCATCTTTGCAATGCACCCAAAACCCCTTCAGGCGTATTTTCTTCAAACTGCAATCCGCGTCGGAATGTGTTAAAAGAAAGTTTTAATGTGTTAAATGTGTTTAAAGAAAGAATTAGTTTGAAATGTTCAGAAATATTTTCAGAAATATGGAGAAAAAATATTGGATCACAAGAAAAAGTTCGTTAAATAGAGAATGAACTTCGCTATTTGGAGGTTATGTTACGAAGAAATTCGCAAAACGTTCTTGGTTCCAAGGAAATGTTCGCAAAATAGAGGTTCGTTAAATAGAGGTCCGACCGTATACATATATATATATATATATATATATATATATATATATATATATATATATATATATATATATATACACTGCTCAAAAAAAATAGGGGAGCAAGCAAAGACGTTAAGAAAACCATGCGAGACAGCCACGTATTGGCATAAAATGGATAGTACACGCGTATCAATGCCCAATACAGAACAAAAGACGTAAAAAATTGTAATTAAGCTTTAATTCTTTGAAAATATGGAAAAAACATGAAAAGATGATTTAGGGCATCAATTTGTCAGGTCAGGAGAGCACGCTGGCCATTCCATACGCTATAATGTTTCAGCTTCAAGCATGTTCTCCACAAGACGAGCTGTATGCGGTCTGGCATTGTCATGCTGGAAAACAAAGGAATCTCCAATGGCTGCAGAGTAAGGCATGACATGAGGTCTCAGTATCTCGTCTGCATACCTTCGGGCCGTCAAAGGACCATTCCGAATGATACGCAGGTCCGTACGTCCACCTATGCTGATTCCACCTCTTACCATAAAACCAGCTCGTCTGTCTTGTGACCTTTCACGAACGAATGTGGGGTTATTTCGAGTGCCTCTTTCCCTCCATACCAAAACACGTCGGGTGTCACACTCCAGAGTGAATCGGGACTCGTCTGTAAACAACACTTGGCTCCAATCATGTTGCTCCCAATCTCGACGTTCAGCAGCCCATCTTCTTCAGGCCGCACGGTGGCGTGAGTCCAACGGAATGCAGACCATTGGCCTACGTGCATAGATACTTACCTGATGAAGCCTATTACGTACTGTTTGGCTGGACACCCTTCGACCTGTTGCCAAGAGCAACTGTCTTTGCAGAGTAGCATTGTCTGTTCTGTTTCGACGAGTTGTTAACAGTATATACCGGTCATCAGTTGCTGTAGTGGCGAGTGGCCGACCTTGCCCTGGTCGACGTCTAACATTCCCTGTTTCTTGGAATCGATTCCACAGCCTTGCAACGATACTTCTGGCGACTCCAACAGCGTCTGCGATACTACGTTGTGTTTTCCCGGATTCAAGTCTGCCTATAATACGCCATGCCATGGATTCCAGTAAATCACGTTGTTGAGACATTTTCAAGTCACCTTTTCTCAAAAAGAATAACTGAGCAATCGATTTTCACAGTTAAGGCAGTGAAACAGACGTTTCTGCAACATCCCGATTTCCGCCCTTATGTTCTTATTCTGGTTTTTGACGTCATGAACTTTGATTTGCATATGCAGTTTTCTTCTTCTGTTTCCTGCTAGGCTTTAAATTATGGATGATTTATTTTATGTTACTTATCGGTGTAAGTATTTGCGTAATTTCATTAAAACCATGTACTCCCCTAATTGTTTTGATCAGTTTGTGTATATATATATATATATATATATATGTGTGTGTGTGTGTGTGTGTGTGTGTGATGATAGAAGCATAAGCTATAGTTAATTATATTAATGAGCGTTAAACAGTAATTTTTCTAGTAAAGTCCTAGTGTGGTCTCCAATTCAGGAAGTAGACTGTAGCGAAAGAGTTCAGGATCATTAGCTCGCACCCGCGCGTATTTTACATAACCATCGGATGTTCGAGCAGAGGGGGGGGGGGGTCTCTAGAAGAGGGTCTACGCCTATGTGACTTATATAACGGAAGAGAAAGAAATTACGCAGTTCAGGGAGATTTTTGATAAAGTCAAGATGCGCGTTTGTCGCGTGGGCTGTGAGATGATCGAAAATGGCGATTTAGCTGGATTAATTGGGTATTTGATTAATGTTAACTAATAAAGAGGTGTTTAAAAGTTAATTCAGTATTAGTTCTTCCACCGGCCTACTGTTTGATGACTGCATTTAGAGTAATTAGTGTGTTTAGATGGGTGCACGGAGATAGGGTCGTGACATATATATATATATATATATATATATATATATATATATATATATATATATATATATATATTCACTTATAATCTCCTGCAATGCTAATAAGATAAACCAAATAAAATAAACCGAATAGCAGATCAAAAAACTGCTATAAAATAATGTAAGTTACTGTAATTTAATGCAGGTACTGTGCCCGAGTCATCCTAGTTTTAACCACGTGAGTTACTGACAGTGAGGGTACTCGATTCGAATTCCGATAAGAGTTACTGAATACACTAGTGTTTATGCAGGGAATGTGCTAGTTAAATATGTAGGCCTGGAAGTCCATCCTTAGAGTTTGTACAGTGGTAGAAGCCCATGAGGTATCACCCCTGGGTGCTTGGTCTAAAATGTTGTGTCCCCATGGCTCCGTTCCTTGTGTGTTCTTATTAGATTATGGCCGAATGGCTAGAGCGCTACCGTTCGTTACCAAAGTCTGTGGATTCGAGTCCCACTCTTGGCATGGACGTTTGTATCGGTTCGGAATCGGCTTTAAGCAGTAGGTCCCAGTCAAATTAGCCCTCGTGTCGCAAAAGTTGACCGTAGCACCCCAAACCAAACCAAACCAAACCTTGTGTGTTCATTATCGTATGAGACGAACAAATGTGGGTACTTTCATAATAAAAAATAATAGAGCTTCTTTCAAGAATTTTAATGAACACAATTAGGACTGAAATCCAAAATATAGAAGAAAATGTAATTGGTGAAAATGATATGAATTTTGAACTGAAGAGAAAATTAAAGAGAAAGCTTGGAAAATGTTTTTTAAACCGAATTCTACAATGTTAAAAGATTGTAAAGATACCCTACACAAGAAACAATCTCTCGTTTAAGGACAATATCGGTACAGTTTACTGAAATTTTTTCATTAAACTTCGAAGTAAAAATTCTTAGTGTCTGTGTTAGGGGTTTACATGTCTGTTCGTGACCTTCGGTGCCTTTTAGTTATGGGCATCCCAGTGATCTATAGGTTTTTATTTTAAATCCAATTGTTCTATTATCTCACCCTATAGCGTCCACTTTTCCTCATAATTTACATGAAAACTAGCCTAATACATGAAAATGTACTTCAGTTGCCAAATTTTTATCTGAAAATGCAAACCAAAAAATTAATTACAAAATCATTTCCATAAAGTGTGAACGACTTCTGTATTTTCTACTTCTTCCAAAATTTTGAAACTAAAATATTTTTCCAAATTATGTAATTTCAGAATTTACTGTTACCTTTCAATTATACTGTTGAGAAAATCTGTACATCTTTTTCCAGGGTTTTATTGCGTACAAAACGTTTAATCCAAACGCAACCACCCTATATAAAATTTACTGCATTTATTTTCGTTCTATTTCGACCAATTTACATACCCTTTACTCTGATTACGGTACGTGGAGCAAGAACTAAAATCTGACGACATGCTTTATGTAAAAGATGCCATATTACTTTTATATATAAAGATGGTTAAATTGATTTTTAATGGCTTCGGTATTTAGTGCAATAATTCAATAATAAAAATATCTTAAGCAGGAAAGATATAAGAAAAACATAAAACTCTTTTAAATAATATATATTATGCTACAATAGTTTTTGAATCAAAGCACAAAACATAATAGCTTAAGTTAGCATAGTAAATGAATTTTTTTCACTTAAGTTTAAAAAATTGTAATAATAGCTGTTTGTCAATATAGGGAATCGAATTTGGTTTATTTTATCTTGTCGCAATCTCTCAAATGGTGCAAAGATTTGTTTACAATTGCTACTATCAAATTATTACCTTTTACTAAGTATGATATTAACCACATACATATTATATATATATATATATATATTAAAAAGTAGTAATGCATGTTATCTGAACGAAGCAATCCTTATAATACGAGTTTTCTTTAACTTTTTTCCCACAATCAACAGTCTACGATTTTTATATGACATTTTCATTTACAGCAAATAAGTGTCAACTGAATAGCGAAGTAAATTTGAGATTAACAGTAAAATATTTGTTTCAAAACACCATGTATTATTTATGCTACAGGGAAGTACATACGCACTGTCTGTGAAATTCAAAATTAAGTTTTGTTAATAGTCAGTAATAATGATATAAGTGGAAGAAAAATTAAATAACAACAAAGGACCATTTCGAATGAAAAAGGGAACTTACACGCACAGGCTACCAATTGTATCAAAAATCAAGAATTTTGGTCGTAATCAAAATATGTCTATCTCGTCATAAAACTCAACTTTGAAAGAATCTGAAGTGCAAAATACTAAATCTTAATAGTTTATACCAAGGCGAAAAACGTAAATATAAATGATAGTGCTTTTAGTTTAGTGTCACACAGGTTTATTTTCTAGTTTTGCACTTCATTAAAAAGATTTTCCTTCACAGTGTATTTAAGTTTTTCTATGAAATTTAGCGAGCATGTTTTTCGGAGATGCAGCAGTTTTGAGATAACAGTATCTTTTTTATGGCCGGCTAGATACCCTTGCAGCTCTTACTCGACAAAATTAGAATTTTCAATACATATTGCTTATTTTTTTATGACCAGACCCTAAATTCCCTTTTTTCTTCTCAATTGAGTTTTAAATTTTGCTTTAATCTAAATTTATGAGGGCTCACTCCGAACTTTTGAGTCTATGTTATGTTTGGCTGAATTTCAAAGAGGTATAAATAATTTTTAGAGTCGCCAACTGCTACGGCTAAAAAGTCAATGTACTATAAAAAGATCTGGCTTTAATGAAAATTTATAGAACATCCCATATTTTTTATGTATGTGTCGTTATATTTACTGCAATTACTCAAGTGAAAAAAATATATATGAAAGAAATTGTACCTATTTACTAATGAAGATTAATATTCATTCCTCATTCCGCTTGAATTTTAGTGCAGGTTAACTATCAGATTCAGCTACTAAAATTGTAATTAATATTCATTTGAGTGGACAATAATAATCATTCTTCATTTAAATCAAAGTGAAAAGCAATTATCATCAAGAATGCGAAATGAAAAATTTTTCAACTAAAAAAAAATTAAGGAAAGGTATACACTAGACTTGATATATTACATGACATTTTTTTAAAAAAATAGGCTGCTAACAATTGCTCTTCATCATGACTAAATTCGATTACTGTAATCGATAGCGGGGATATCGAAAGAAGAAAGGGACTGATGGCACTTCATAGTGTTAAAGGCTATTGAATTAAGAATAATTTAATGCGAAATAATTCCGGAAATAAAATTAGGTATTATTTATTAGAAAATTCCCACCATTCTGAAAATTGTTAGAGTTATTAATTTTAATTACGCCAGTTATTGTACCGTGAAAAATGTGCGGAACACGGTTCCAAGGAATGCTGAAACCTGACGATTTATTAAAATTCTATAAATGGAAAATTAATTAGTGGAAATAAAATAATTCGATGGAAAATAAGCTTTACAAACCGTGATTCAGTTAGAATATTGATTTTGCATTCTCATTATAATTTCTTTTATATAGTGTGCAGTACTATACATTGTTCTGCTTCAATTATTTCCTTTTTTTGAGCTGTATATTTTATTATAGTGTTTACTTCAAAAAAAAAATTATTCATATTATTGTAGACTCTTAACTACTCAATACCAATTATACATATAATGCGTTACTGACGGCAATGAATAACAATTTAGGACATGTAATTTCATGTGTAATAATCACGCCCCATTGCAGACCATTAGTAAGTCACTAATATGTAATTAATTTTAGCTTGCAAGTAATTAGATATACAATTATTCATGTGATGGAAAATGATATTCATTATAATGAACGTTTAGTCTATTTAACTGTATTAACTATAGTTAAATTATATTAATTTTGCTGCTATATTTAATCTTTATATTGCCGTTTATTTTGAATTCATATGCATTTACAAAAGAACATTAAGTGCCATTATGATGAACAGTTATTCATGATGAAAACTGATATTTGTTAAAATGAATATTTAGTGTGTTTAACCAAATTGTGTGTAGTTTTATCATATTGAATTTTACTATTATATTTAGTCCTTATATTGTCGATTGCTGTAAACTAATATGTATTTATATACTGTCATTAAGTTAATTAATTAAAATAAATTTGGCGGTTTTTGTAGGAAAAACGAACCAACTAAAATTGAAAGTTTAGATTATTCAGAATATTTGCTTTCTTAATCCTGAGTTTACAATAAATTATTTACAATATGCGTGTATATAAGATAATATTTATTCATTCATATATTCATTAAACAATCTCGTGGTATTACAGTAATAACAATTTCAAAATTGATTATTTTGATTAAAATTTATTTTGATCAAATGAGAATAAAACAGATAACTAATGCATATTTAATATATATTTACATTTTATTAAAAGCTTAATGCTGTATTTTATTAAGTATTTTGTAATGTATTAATATCAGTTGTGTTGTTTATAAAACTTTTAATAAAACATTAAGTTTAAATAATGAATATATATTTATATATATATATATATATATTTATACGCATATATATATATATATATATATATATATATATATATATATATATATATATATATATATATATATATATTATACTAAGTGGTCAATTCCTCATAAACACTCGATAATTTTATGCAAATATGCTATGGTATCACGCTGATGCTGTTAGGATTTGACATTGGGATAAAAAGGCATTGCTGGATAATTGTACATACAGTTGAAGAGTATTTACTGCTCGAGAAAGAATGTGTAAAGATCGCAGTTTTATGAACTTTGAAACTGAAATGATTGGGGATGCTATACTCGGGGCATGCCTAGCCTGAGAACACTGTATATACTACATTGAACAATTTACACCCCCAACGCAAATATCTCTCCGCCGTTAGAAATGAGGATTGCCATATTTGGCCTTTTATTGCCTGTTAAGGTTTGCTTTTCCACCGGTTGCTATCCAGCAAAGGGGGAGACAGAGCTTTGTTTTCACATCACAGTTGGAACTAATTTTCTCATGTTAACCCATTTAAGACCGCTCCATCTTTCTTTTATTGGAAATGCACAAAACAGTTTTTCAACACTTCTTAGAACATTAATTACAGAAATAAGTTGTTTCCATAAAATTAACCAGTCGAAACGGTAATATAGTCCAAAACGGTATATGTATATATATATATATATATATATATATATATATATTTTTTAATTCTTTCAAACATTTCGCATAAAGAGGTATATTATACTTATTACATACAGGAATTGTTTGTCTTTTGCAGTGTTTACATCTTTTTTGTTTATTTTCTTTATTTTTAGTATTAATATAGCCCATACGGTCTTTCCGAGTTTCGTTGAGAATTATATTTTGAATTGAAGATGGTCTTCCAATATGTGATGTTTTAGGTAAAACAGAATTCATCTGCATTTCTTCAAGCCCTTTTATCAAAGATATGGATCTCTCAAAGATATGGATCTCTCAAAGATATAGATCTCTGAAACTCTAATAAACTTAATCTAGAATTTATTACATCCGTGTAGAGTCTCAATTTTCCCATACAATATGCTCCTTTCTCTTACTATATTGCTTACTTTTACATTTATTCGAAAAAAATGTCGATTTCATCTGCAATGCATTTAGGTGATTCGACATTTTCGCATAAAATATCATCATCAATAGCTTCTTCATCGTCAGATCATCCGGATCCGGAGGGATAATGACGAAGCATATCTAAATCTTAAATAATACACATAGGACTGATGTTGCTTTTTCGCAACATTTAAAAAAATATGAATTGAGAAACATAAAAACAAAAATTATGCCTTACCTGTCGAAGCCATTTTGTTCTTTAGTTTCTGGTAAAGTCGGAACAAGTATCAAATCGGAAATTTAACATGTACTACTGTCTACAGTTATTATTTGAAATTAGTCATTTTTTTCCCTTTCAAAACACAAGAAAAGAACAATTTTTTGCAAGTGCTAAAAGCGGGCAAATGTGGAAACAAAAAAAATATTATGAGCAATTAAAGTATAGAGAATAAAATAAAAATGTTACTTCAGACGTACAAAACTTAGAACATGCCTTTAAAAAATACAGAAATTAATGTTGCGTTTTTGGAACGCCTGTCTTAAATGGGTAAAAGTACACCAACATAAATTTTTGAATTGTTTTATTCGTATAAAAATTGTTTCTGGTTCATTTTATGATTCCAAATAGTATGTGGCTCTCATAGAAACCACGCTTTCTTATAAATTACTTTGCCTTATCTCTCTCTCTGTGAAATATGTGAAAAGGAAAGAGAGAGAGGGGGGTTAACTTACTATTTCCGGGGGTTACTTACTATTTCCCGAAGTAATGTGAGGGAGTTTCAGAAATCCTCAATAAAATTTAGAGTCATATTTACTTTTATCAATACGGGATCATACAAAAATTTATTGTTATAAATGCAGATTTCTGGGTATTTGGATATTTGAAATTGTTATTTTTTCTTTCGCTGTAAGAGAAGCGATCTGTTTCGGTAATTTTGTTTACATTTAAAATAAGTATCGCCTGCCAGTTATATTAATAATTGACGCAAATATGAAACAAATGGTCTGTCAGAAACTGACGACAGCACGAAAAAATGATAAAAATGACACTATTGAATTGTGGTTTTTAATTATAATTTTTTTTCATTGCATGCATTGTACAGAGTTGATTATTATCAGAGTCTCGGCAAATTCAGTTTTTGGATTTATGTGAGGCATTTCTTACATATCCTATTTAGCGCCTAAATTAGCGCACCAAGAAATAATTGCGGGATGTTAAATAAACTTGTAATGAAGGTACATGTCGGGGAGATATGCAAATGATTAGAAATGCAGCGTGATTGCGCATTACGTATAGCCGGTAGAGGGCGTTGAACATCGTACTCTGTGGAGTATAAAACAGGTAACCAAAGCTTGTTTGAGTGTGCTGAATCATTTACAAAGGAAGAGCTGAGATATTGCCTACAATACACGGTCACCCCTAGTATTGTTCCGTGGCACCATGACAGCCCAGCGGTATGTTCATGAAATCCTGCAACCACTTGTGTTGCCACTCATGCAACGGCTCCCAGGAGCCATTTTTCATCAAGACAATGCTCGGCCTCATACGGCAAGGGTGTCACAAGACTATTTCCGCACTGTTACTACCCTTCCTTGGCCTGCCCGATCCCCAGATTTGACTCCAATCGAGCATATCTGGGATCATTTGGGACGACGAGTTGGGCATCCCATGAGTTTCAACGAACTAGAGGCAAGGTTACAGCAAATATGGAACGAAATGTCTCAAGACATCATACAGAACTTGTATGACTCAATGCCCGATCGTATCGCCTCGTGCATTCGCGCTAGAGGGGGTCCAACGGAGTATTAACTCCTCCGTTCTTTTGCCTTTTTCTCTGAAATAAATTATCCTTTTTCTTTGATTTTCTTATCATTTACTTATATCAAAGTAGTCATTACGTATGTAAAATTTCGTTTCATTTTGACGACTCCTTCTTGGTGCGCTAATTTTTTTGTCCATGAGTGTATATATAAATATATATATATATATATATGTATGTATGTATGTATGTATGTATGTATGTATGTATGTATGTGTGTGTGTGTATGTGTGTATGTATGTATGTGTGTGTGTGTGTGTGTGTGTGTGTGTGTGTGTGTGTGTGTGCGTGTGTGTGTGTGTGTGTGCGTGTGCGCATGTGTGTGTGCACATGTGTGCGCATGTGTGTGTGCACATGTGTGCGCATGTGTGTGTGCACATGTGTGCACATGTGTGTGTGCACATGTGTATACAGGTGTATACATATATGTATATATGTATACAGATGTATACATATATGTATATATGTATACAGATGTATACATATATGTATATATGTATACAGATGTATACATATATGTATACATATACGTTTAATTGTAAAAAATTGAGAAAAATTTATTTTATTAGTTTTATATATATATATATATATATATATATATATATATATATATATAAAACTAATAAAATATCGAATAACTAATCGAATCCTAATTAAGGCTTGGGCGTACTTATGCTGTCCACGTATAGGAAACAATGTTATTTCACTTAATTCTCGCTATATTACTACTTTACTATGGTGCTCCCATATTAAAGTAGCCGACAAAGTGCGGCGGTGTGGATGGGTTAAAGATGTTATGACAAGTGCTCGCCTATTTGAATATACAGTATGTGTCAATCTGGTAACTTAAAAGAAGATTCGATAGAGTACATTATGAAACTTTTGTTCAGGAGGAATAGAAAAAAATCAGTTAAATGATATTCAGATGTGTGTGAAGAGAGTGCGTTGGGAAATGACTCAGCATATATGTTAGAAAGGATTAGTGGCAAATGAAATAAATGGCAAAATTAGTGAAAATTTTAAGTGAATGGTAGTGAGAATGGTTATGATGTTAATAAGAAATGGTGACAGATGAAATAAATGGTAAAAATAGCGAGAATTAAAAACTACAGATTCGAAAAATTTGAAGAATCAGTCCGCGGATGGATTTAGGTAAAACTATGTACAGTTCGATCTTTAATACTGAGGAATAAACTAACATTGAGTAATAAATTAATGTAAGACTTGACACATTATTTATTAATCAGTCTACGTATATTATTGTTTTCAGAGTTATATATTTTACACTGAAGAGGCTACTGAAAACCGCAGCCAAACGCAAGACTATGAACTGGCTTTATCAAGAGCGCAAGCCATTTTCAACCACAAAAACACTTCATCCTCATGAGAAGGTCAGAATATAAATACTTCCCGATTAAATCTGTATTTCAAAGCCTTACCCCACATTCTCAAAATGAATGATCTGTTAAACGCCGTATTCAACGCTAATGTACTGCTCGTGAATTCCCTTTAAACCTGAAATAATGCGGTGAAATTTAATATGCTCCATTGTGCTGGCAATTATCCGGAATATGTGCATTAAGAATAACGGGGCGTGTAATAAGAATGTCTTATTTAATTAAAAAGATTGGTGGAGTTATGACTTTTCGCCTTGAGAACGATTTCCTTTATTACTTCAATAATGCAGCGACTTTGCGTTTAAAGTATGTTAATCTCTCCAAGATAAAGTTTGTAAGGTTTAGGAATATTCTCTAACCTTTCTAATTGGTAATCTCTTTAATGCCTCCGAGTAATTATCAATTTGCAAAATAATAAATAATTTCGAGGAAAAAATCATAAAGGAACAAATAAGGATAGTTAATATTATCTCAAAGTTTAAGAAGAACAAATATTTTTATGATTAGTTAAAATACGTTAGTATTTTAACTAATAGGGGAATTAATTTATTCATGGGTACAATATCTTCGGTGCCGGCACCGAAGATATTGTACCCATCGGGTTCGCGAGTTTTTAAAGAGTAAAGGGGAGATAATATTTTTTTATGACTATAAGACGAGAGATTTTACCAGCTTTGATTTGAAGGACAAGGGTTTTAAATTTGGTTAATGAACGCAACAGATATAATTTCTAACGAATCGAATATAATTTCTAGTTGTTATCGAAAATTTCAACTTCCTATCAGACTTTTAATTAAATGAACCTGAAAAAATTCAAAAACAAAACTTTTGCTTTACCTTTGATTTTTTAATCTCATGCCAAAACAAAGAATCAGAAAATTTATTCTCTGGTTTAACACATTAATTTCCAACCGAAAAAAAATACTTGAATAAATATTGATATCCGTAATGCAAAATAATTTGAGAGAATCCAGTAAAAGCTACCTGTCCTACCGTGATCTTACCAGCAAAAGGCGATATATTTTAACAAGATGTAAATAAGCCGTTTTTATTTTAAGATTATTGCTTATCTTAGCAAATCCATGTTTGTTAGTGTTTAATTTCAGCCAGTTATAGGTAAATTAAAATTGGTATCTTTGATGTATACAAAAATGTATTATGCCTGATGGGACATCATCATGGAAATTTTTCGCCATACCGACTAAAGATTGATGTTCCCTATTAGAAATAATCGCCAATACCGATGCCATTTCATTAATGAAATTTCCCCGACGATAAGACTCTGAATTAAATTTAAATTATTGCGAAAGGATTGGATCAGAGAGTAATAAGTTACATAACATTCGATACATTTTCTTTCTAAAGTCACATTGAATGAAATTCATTAACTTTCTCAGAATGAGTATGTTTAATTCGACTTTTCATGTTTTCCAGGGAATTAAAAAGCATTCATCACGTGTTGTTCCGTTTTCAGTGTCTTTTCATTTCTGTTGCCATAAATAGTCTTTTTAAAGCCTAAATATTTTTCTATCCTCTATTCAATGGCATATTTTCGGTCTCTAAGCAATTTCCATTACTCTGTGCTAATTAAAATATTCTTATTGAAATTATTTTTCAAAATTCTTCAAGATGTTTGAAAATAGAAGTCAACACGGAAAGTTAGCAATCATTTTTTGTTGTTTCTACAATTATTTATTTCCTGAATATTAAAAGGGAAAATTTTGATTTTTCAATACGTCTACGAATATATTGTTTGCCAGCTGCATTTGCCAATGCGTTTGTCATTCGAGTTTAATCAGCGAAAGTCATGGGTTGCTTTCAATGGGGCACCATATAGGTGCATCCATACCACCCCCTGGTGCCACCTCATTTTTCACCAAGTACTCTCAGGGGTGATATCTTGAGGGTCATTCCTTCTCCCACTCTATCTGGCATCATAGAAGGACTTTTCCTGTATGCGGTTTCAATGTGCCATATCAGGGCAAGACACCAAGGTATTTAACGATGTCGTTGGGATTCGAACCGAGCACACATAGTTTCTGGCCCAAAGCGGTATCACTAGACTACCTCGGGACCCTGAATCTACGAACGTTATTTGTTCAATGTATGTTTGTGTTTTCAACTAACATAACACTATTTTCTCCCTTTTTATCTATAGTCTCTCATCTTTTTAGTATATTTTTCCGAGTTTAACAAACTTTAAAACAAATTGGGATCTGTACTAGATCGACCCAAGTTATGTAATCTATAGCCGTCTTGTAATCTATAGGAATCTGATGCTTAACTAGATTATAAACACCTTATTAAAATACGTTTTGATTACATATAGATCTGAGTTCATTCTAGATTGTACGGCCGAATGAAAATGGTACTTACTGAGCACGTAACTTCGCATATGTTTATCGTGCTTAGTATCGTGCTTAGTGTGGCCAAGTAAAAGACAATCAGCAGTTTTTATGCCTTCCTATATCTACTATAACTATAGATTTTAAAACTGTATACTTAAGGTCATCCATATGTTTTGAATTGAATTTTATCAATTAAAATACCCTGAATTACATATTTAAAGCACCCCATGCACATTTGTAATCATTATATTCATGTCATTGTGATTATTTATAATTAATACGTAAAAGGAAATGTATTTTAGCAAATTTAATTGCAGTACAATAGTAACTTGGGCAAAGTTTTACAAGCACATGAATGAATATTAGTAATTCGAATAAAGGAAACTAAATGAAAAAAAATTATTTTTAGATGCTGTGAAAATAAACTAATTTAGATGCTATTGAAAATAAACAACAAGCTAGCTTCTAGGTTATGGAAAAATATTATTAATAACATTTTTACATTGAGGTAAAAACTAATGAGTATGGCAGATTTAAAAATGGATCAATAATACGTTGTTTAAAGTTTTAATTACACATTTTTGGCATACTTAATACAAATTCTGATCATGGTTATTCAAGATGATGGCTTGCAGTACAGTCAAATTAAATCAGAATTCTGCGAAAAGTGGCTTTGAAAGTTTATTTTCCCTATAAGACAGGAGAATCTATAACATCTGTCCTTTAACTAACTCGGAGATTCATAACACCAGAATTCGAGATCTGAGTGGCTACTCTTGGATTCCCAGTTGTGCTCAATATATTTTGGTAGATTTTTAGCCTTTTTTACAGGCTTCGTCTCTTAACGGGGATGTTATACTGCATAAACGGTAACATCGTTGGAAATTCCCTGATATATGTTGGCAATCAGAAAGTCATAAAACAGGTTCTGGTTGCTTTGGCAGCTCCACAAATACTATATTCTGACACAGTAGGGCTAACACAGACCGAGTGGACATGAAGTCCCATGACCATCATTTGACTCTAATTAACATACTCAGCACAAACTGACCCAAAATGTCAAATCAACGCCTAATAATTCTGCCGTTGTACAACAAGTAAAATAACAAATGACTTTTGTATTTATTTTTTAAACTGAAAATATAGGAATCCTGATGAAATATTTGACCCAGGAAACTGCATCGAGTTGTCCAGGGTTTATTATAATACATTTTTCCCTTTTACATATCAGATAAATTATATTTAAGAGCATTGCTCTCAAAAAGGAAAGGACTGTATATTGGATTACCATTTCAGTGTTTCAAAATTAGATTTCTTTGTTTATTAACTGAGTATGTAACTTGTTCATATTTGTATAAGGCTATACTACATCGATGTACTTGCAATGATAAATTTTGACAGCAATAAGAATGATCTCAGGAAGATAAATTTCAGTGTTAAAAGAGGGTGTTAAAGGATATGTTATCAGCAATAAGAATGCTGATAACATACCCTTTAACACCCTCGGGAAGATAAATTTCCGTCTTAAAACAGGGTATTAAAGGGTATGTTATCAGCAATAAGAATGATCTCATGAAGATAAATTTCCGTCTTTAAAGAGGGTGTTAAAGGGTATATTATTAGCAATAAGAATGATCTCAGGAAGATAAATTTTCGTCTTTAAAGAGGATGTTAAAGGGTATGTTACACAACAGTAAATTTCATTAAAAAAACACTTCTCGGATTTTAGTGAATCACCAGACGCAAATTGAAGTTCGGCAAAATGATGAATTTTGCTTTGCGAAAAATATAGATAGCTTTACTTACAAATTAATTATTCTTGTTCTTATACCCCCTGATCAGAATCCTCCATGTTCATAGAACTAGAATTGGTTTTGACTTCAAGTTATACCTCAAACATCTTGTCACCTACAATTCAGAACAAGCAATAAGGAAAAACAAGCTATTTTAAGGTGGTTTTTTAGTTCTGTTGAATAATAGGTTTCAACTTTTGTTACTTACTTATAACAAATAATTCCTTTTATCATTTATAGATTTTTAACTACTAACAAGCATAACAGCGAATGTATAGCGCTTGCCCTTCTCTATCAAGCTTTCTTCACCAAGACAAATAAAAACAAAATATGCATAGCTAAAACAAATCAAAGGATTTTAATTAAAGTCTTATGCACATTTTTTTCATATTAAATGTTTTTTTTTCTATGAAACAATTATTGTCTTCCTAATCACTTTTTTTTAATTAGTCACAAGCCTTTGTTAATTAAAGATTGTGGATTTTTGCATTATTTAACTCACTTTTTTGCTTTTCAAATGGAAATCTTTAATGAAATTATTTATTCATCTGAATATTAATAAAAACGTTGCATATTCCATGATGATTAGTGTTTATGAAGCAATTAAGTTCTAGTATTTTTTGTCAACTCAATTTAAAAGGTCGGTATTTTTAGTCTTTAAACTTTTAAGAGCCGGCCTGGTGTATCTAGCTGATTAAGATCTTTGAACGAGTAATATCAATACTGTAGGAATCATTTTAAAGATAGAAAGTAATGCCGATTCAAGCTTTCAGGATCAACACATAAGATTCTGAAAAGCCCTATGAACTTTTTATAGTTACTTTAAAACAAATCATTTATAACGAGAGAATTTGTTGTTGTTATTTTCTGATACGGGACAATTGTCAATGAAATCATTCGCACGTAATCCGCGAGTGTCATTGGTTGCTTTCAGTAAAGGCATCTTATAGGGATGGTGAATACAGATTCAAGGGGTGACAACTTCCGGAGTTTCCGGTATATGGATTTAACGTGGCCATATCCGGCCTAGGCATGAAGGTATTTAATGGCATTCGAACCGAGCACACATAGTTCTTGGTCCAAATCGGTATCACTAGACTACCACCGGCCCCTGAATCTGCGAATGTTATTTGATCAATGTTTACTTGTGTTTTCAACTAACATAACACTATTTTCCCCTTTTTTCTATAGTTTCTCATTTTTTAGTTTATTTTTCCGAGTTTAACAAACTTTAAAACAAATTGGGATCTATACTAGATAGACCCAAGTCTTGTAATATTTAGCCGTCTTGTAATCTATAGGAATCTGATTCTTAACTAGATTATAAACACCTTATAAAAATAAGTTTTGATGACATACAGATCTGAGTCCATTCTAGACAGTATGGTTGAATGAAAATGGGACTTACTAAGCATATTTAGTAACCTTAATAACCTTATTGCTAAGAATATTTAGACCTTAGTATATTTTCGATGCCTTAGTATATTATACTCGATTGGCTTAGTATATTATACTAGATTGCCATAGTATATTTTCGATGGCAAGACGCGCAACAAATATTTACCATTTTACGTCTAAGAAGTATTGATATTGACGTATAGGAAAAATTGACATCACAGTAACCACATCGCAGTATTTACATCGCAGTAACCAAAATAGGTATTTTTTGCTTCTCGAACAGACATGCTGAAATTTAAGCATCAAAACTACGTCCTGATTATTTTGAATAAAGATCATACTCTTTATACCCGGAGAAAGACTTTAAAATTGATTTTTTTTTCATAGTTAGGATACCATTATAACTATGTCTGCGTCGTCACGCAGCTTCAAATGCTTTCTATGTTACACTTGAGTGACGAGGGCATTGGTAAGGGGATATTCTGCTTTTCAAGAATACATGAATGACTAACCCACGAGATAAATTCCTCACAGTACACAGTTTTCTCACTGAAGATGGTATAAGTAACCAATCAGATCATTTCAATATGTATGGATGATCAAATATGGCTCTGTTGTACGACTTTATAATGTAGACAACATAGTTAATTTTATGCTACAGATATTCAAAGTGCTGAAACTTTTGGTTCCTTACTTAACAATGTCGATTCTGGGAACAGTCTTGATTCTGAGATAAAAATTAGTCTCTCAGAAATTCGAAAACGGATAATATGTTCCATGTTCTGAAACATATCCATATCTTTTCTTTAAGATGTCTCTCTTAAAAATTCTATCCTACAAAAATATTTAGGTGCTAAAGGGGACGACACAGAGACAACCAAGGGATTGATTTGAACCCAAGCCCACTGCGTGGCAGCTCGGAACGCTAATCGCTACATCATGTGGGCAATATATATATATATATATATATATATATATATATATATATATATATATATATATATATATATATATATATATATATATATATAATAGTAAATATATGCAAAAAACTTTCATGTACTCTCAGATATATGCAATACTTTTGTACCATTCAGTTTTCAGTTATCAGAACATAATATTCGTGTATACATTCTTTTACTAGTTTAATTTGCCTTGCATCTATCATATCTCTCCCAAATGTATCTATATACATATGTTTAAGTAAACTATACATAAAAGAATACCGTGATAACTATAAATAGAATTATAAATAGGAATACATTTATTTTTAACGAAAAGAGAATAAATATCCCAATCCCCGAGTTGTATTTCCAATTTTTTGCCCTAAATGTTTCAATATTCCCTCATGAATTACGTCACTGAAGATTCCAATATTCCTTCCTGAATTACGTCATTATTTTTGAACATAGCATTTTAAAAACGTCGGGTCGTTTGGGGGTCGCACTTTGTTGTAAACCCTGCGTAGTAACCTTCGTATCACAACTATGCACGGCTCAGCCAAACTATTTTCCTATTAACGTGAAAGTAACGCGCAATGAACTTTAATATGCGTCATTGTGTTAGACATTCACTGCCATAGGCGTGTTAGGGAAGAACGAGGCGTGTAATAAGAATGCCTCATATTTAATTATGAAGATTAGAAGGAAGGCGACTTTTCGGCCCTTGAGCATTTGGGTTACGGAAGGGTTATTCCGGAGAGATTTTTATTTTGCCCTGAGGAGAAATGTTTAATTATTTCATAGCGAAAAGCTTGGCGTAAGTGATTTGTTTCCCCTGGTAGTTTTTTTTCCTTGATGAGAAATAGCTTTCTCGATATATATATATATATATATATATATATATATATATATATATATATATATATATATATATATATATATATATATATATATATATATATATATATATATATATATATATATATATATATATTTATATATATATATATATATATTTATATATATATATATATATATATATATATATATATATTTATATATATATATATATATATATATTTATATATATATATATATATATATATATATATATATATATATATATATATATATATATATATATATATATATATATATATATATATATATATATATATTATTTAAATGGCAAATGATGTTTAATCAAATTTCCATTAAATCAGTCATAATTTGTTCTCAAAGTATATCAGAACCAAAGAAGGCCATGAAAAATTTCTCAACCTTTCTTAACTGAAATTGATCCATCCACTGTGGTGAACAGCACCAACGTGTCTGAACTATTAGATTCAGATCTTTTCAAATTTATCTCCCCTTGATTTTTTAATTTTTATTTCACACTTCCAGAATGTGTGCTTTCTCATTTTTCCCAATTTTATTCAATTTGTCCGAATTATAATAGAGTACCTAATTACTTGCATCAATATTATATCTAGGATTCTTTTTTCTGCACCAAAGGACTTTTTGACATCCCTTTCTGGTAATTTTGAAAACGCCATGTACATACAAGAAAAGTATTCTTAATCGACTTGCTATTTACCCGTCATGAGATTCTTCCCTCCCAAATTCGCAGATAGAGAGAACTAGTTTAAAAACTGCCGAATAAAAGATAAAGTACAAGACTACTGATAATAAAGTCATGAATGCTAACAAAATATTCCTCGGGACTTTGAACATTTGTTATATGCGAGAAAAATGTATATTTAGCGGCATGCGTATCTGGAAATCATTAATGTAATAAAGCATTAGTTTGGACCAAATAAGGATAACATTTAGAGTGGAGAAAACAGAATTCAGAAAACGAAAGATCAGAATTTTATTGTATATATCACGTAACTCTTTGAATCATCAACGAGTTAGACGAATATACAATAAAGTTACTTTATTACTGGTTTGTATGTTTCACTTTTGTTTGTTACGGTATGCATCCCATTATTGTAATTTGCTTTAAATATTTTCAGTAAGCGATATCTAGATTTACTTGTAACTGACAACTTGCATGAAGTACGTCCTCTTTCTTTTAACTGTTGTTTTTCTTCATGAACCCTTGTTTTCTGAAATAACAATTGTGGCATCTTCTACTAATTTTCAGTAAGGTCGCTAAGGTATTTTAGATTTATATGATCGAGCAATTTTGTCCTATGTCTGCTATAATAATCCCTATGTCTGCCGTAATATCGGCAAAAATTTCTTAAAAGTCATAAAAAGACATGTTACTAGGGAATATTTATCAAAATCAATGAAAAAATGCTTGCGGATCTATGATTAATGATATTGATTATTTTTTTCCTCTGTATTATTGATGCATGCGTAGATTTTCACGATAAAAGGGGAAATCTTACAGCTACTGATTAAGCTAATAAAAATTTACAATTTCAGTTTTTATCTAGACTTAATTACTTAGTACTTTAAATTCTTGTTTTTCTCTCGATGTTTTGAATTAAGAAAAATTTACCTACCTCATTTTGGTACTAGTATCACACATCTTGGAAGTACTATGTTTTGAAGTGAAAAAGATTTTTGAATACGATCCATTAATAATTTCCTATATTTCTTGAAAAATTAGTTATATTATTTGTTATATATTTGAAGAGAAGAGTACTTTATATTTCCTTTCATATCACGTCCAAAATTATGGCCATGACATGACCATCTTTCATTACGTAAAACAGACACAGAAGATTCGTAGAAAAGCAATAAAGTCTTTCTTAATATATAACAGAATGTTTAAATATAACAATAGTTTTCCATTCCCAAACACGGGTCTAATGTTTTAATGAAGATCCGTTTAAATGTTTGCAAGTTAACTCACACAATACAGACAAAGAAAACATAATTAATGACCTATTCCTTGAACTATGAAGCACTGAGAGTAGGAAATTCTGAGAGCAAACACTCTTGTTTCGAGCAGATCAGTTAAGATAATTTTGTAACCTAGATAACAACTCAAGATGTTAGAATTGAGTTATTTTCTTCTTAACTACTGAGCTGTTAAACCCTGGTTTCAGAATAATGCATATTACTTCATTCTGTAAAGAATTTCCACTTGACCTGAAGGTATGTAGAAAAGTTTGGGTATCCATTATTGAATAATCGAAGGAATATGTTACTTTTCATTCCAGTAGATAAGTGTTTACGCTTTGTCAAGAGTCACATAATCAATTAAAAATGGTTTTATACCAATAGAGGATTTTTCCAATTAGAACAAACTTGTTTGCTTGTAAAAGTAAAATTCCCAAACAGTAAAGTGCTCACGGAGTTAACTTTATTGAGTTCAGCTTTTTCAATACATTATACATTATACATTCTCTATTATATATATATATGTATATATATATATATATATATATATATATATATATATATATATATATATATATATATATATATATATATATCCTAATAGCACAGTGACGAGAGATAGACATAGTTGTTATTACTTTCACGTCAAGGGACGTCGATGTGAAGTTCTCACCTAAATCCATTGCAAAGTATTCATTGTAATAGCACGGAGAGACATTAGTGTTACATCCCTGTGGCGTCACCATGAATGAGACATGCATGAGACACCACATGGGACTACTCAGAATTCAGGTGTCGGAATGACTTCACAGTGAAGACACCATGAGGCAGTCACTTTACGGTCACAAAGAGACTAGACGATGTGGTGTGCACCCCACAATTCTAGAGTATTTGGAATAGCCGGTCAGGTCAGTGAGAAGCTACTACTGTTGTGAAAGTTTTGTGAAGTAAATTTATCTTTACTAAAGAAATAACATGCCACTTATATAAGTTGGGATTAAATTTTTTATCTCGTGTCTTTTCATATTTATTGGCATAAATAGCTTCTTTAAAATCATATATATTTTTCTATCATTAGTTCAATGGATGTTTTCTAAGAAATTTTCAAGACTCTGTGTTAACCAAAACATTCTTATGGAAATGTTTTTTTTATTTGTTCAAGATCTTTGAAAACAGCAATAAAAATGGTAATTTAACAATAATTTTTGTTGTTGGTAAAATTCTTTATTTCCTGAATGTTTAGAGCGAATATTTTGAGTTTTCAATTCTTCTGTGAATATTATTTGATCGGTATCCCCTTCAGGTCTTACAATTTTACAATAACATAACAATTTTATCCTTTCTTTTCGTGAAGTCTGTCCTCTTTTTAGCATATTTATCCCAAGTTAATTAACTTTTAAAAGTTTTGATCTATACGAGATCTACAGAAGTCTGATGATCTTCAGACCTCTTGTAATCTATAAAAATATTATGGTTATCTAGATTAGAAATACCATATTAAAATGAGTTTTGAATACATCGAGCTCTGAGTCACTTTTAGATAGTTCGGTTGAGAGAAAAGTGGAATTACAAAGAACTTAACTATGTATATGTTTGTCGTGCTTAGCAGAATGCACATAGCCAAGTAAAACATATTCATGCGAGTATTCTCAAACAGTAACTTTCATGCATTCCTTTACATACTATGGCTATAGACTTTAAAAGAAAATACTTAACCTTTAGCTCACGGGGTGCATTTTCCTGATTCCCTCTTTAGAACGGGAAATTTCATACCCCCTTTGTAAGAATGGCCATTAAGGAAGTTATATATATATATATATATATATATATATATATATATATATATATATATATATATATATATATATATATATATATATATATATATATATATATATATATATATATATATATATATATATTCATTAATGGGCCCGTATTCTTGAGATAGATGCCATCCCACCCCGAAAGGGGAAGATTAAAGTTATTCATATGTTTCGAATTTCCCTTTCTCAGTGTAATTAAACTTTTCTCTTTGATTTAAGCTTAAATGAAATTGTGTAAATGCAATCTGTTATTGATCATACCCATAATTTATAAACAAAACTCCATTTTTCAAAAACGCAGTCTAGTTTATAAATTATTGATTAAATATGATCAATACAAAACAAAATTTCAAACTGTTATTGATCATACCCATAATATATAAACTGGGCTACATTTTTCTGGAGACTCTTTAGCACTAATATTGTGAGCCAAAATCCGCATGATGGTATGAACAATGATGTATTTTCCCCAAACAATCAGTTTTATGTTTTGATGTATTCAAGAAATAATAAATGATCCATTTCGTACTGCATGTCTTCAGTCAGTCTTTGTATGAAGCTTTTTTAAGATAATAAACAAATCAACAATCAAAGACAGCGAGCAGAACAAATTTATTTCAATAGTTTTCAACCAAATCAACCGCATCATCAATTATCTACAGCTATCAAGTAAAGAATCTGTTTCCATATCGTAAAGAAAAAAATACATACAAAATATGATAGAAAACTATTTCAAAACTCTCAAAATATTTTTAAAAGTAAATTACCAGCACTGTTCTCAATAATTAAATCCTTCTCAATTTAAGACCTTGATGAATTTTGCTTAAGAGTATGTTCAGTTACTAACATTTTTTTATTTGGTTCGTTTTTAAGAAAGGGTTTGAGAATCTTCAAATGTAAATTGCACTCGTGTAATGGCTCTACGCACGCACCAGAAATAATTAATTTTCTCACCAAAAAATAGCGAACCGAAAACAGAACTATTGTAATCGAAAACAGTCTGGGAACATTCAGGCTCTAAAAATGGAACAGAAGGTTCAACTTACCGGAGTTCATAAAACTGATTAATTTTTTCACAGTTAATTAAAAGCATTGATTTGAATAAAAATAATTAACTTCCACTTCGGAATTTTAAATTGCGTAAAGGTTCTAAATAGGGGTTTTAAAAATTATGAACAATAGTCTGTTTTAGAAGAAATATTATTATTAGAATAAAAACAAAAGCGATACAATTAAATGAATGGGAGAACCTGCAATCTGAAATCAAAAAAATTCTTGCACCAAAGCATATTAACGGAGTTAATATGCCGTTAATATGCTTCGGTGACTTTATATTTTTTCTCCTCTTTGATTAAAACTATTGATTTTCGTTAAAGTAATTAATTGTTTATTTAAAATTTCAAATTATGCAAAATTAAAATCAAGTGCTTCATTTCATTTCTAATTCCTAAATTTTACTGGTGAGAGCATCTTTGGAACGAAAAAAACTGTTATGAAATATTTAAGAGAAATACCGCATGTCGAGTCGACTGAAGCATAAAAACTATGGGTACCATGACGAAATTTGTTTATCAATTAATTGATTTTTAATGAATATGAATACTCCTGGAAAAATTGCCTGTTTTAGAAGTAGTATTATTGGGAATATATTTTCGTTTCTTTCGAATTTCGTGCCAAAATTGTTCGATAATGATTATTGTTCAAATATTTCTTCACAAATTTTCTAAATTTAAAAACAAAAAATTTTATATTTTGGAATTAGTTGCTGTGTTTTGGAAATGGAATTATTTTTTAAAATAATATATATATATATATATATATATATATATATATATATATATATATATATATAAAACCAAGCATAAATCTTTTCAAAAAAATTATACTGTAAATTTAAACAATTAGACAGCATAAAATGTTGCTAATATTTTTCGCAGAGAAACTATTTTAAATGATTCCCTCCTTTGAAGGAAAACGTGTTGAACATTTTCCCCTTTTCATCCCTTTATAAGTAAACTCTTACATTGAATATGAAACAAAATCCAACTGTTAAAATGTGCGTAATTACCCCTACATCATCAAGCCATGCCGTTATCTTACTCAATAAACCTCACAGCCATCCTCACACAGTCACGCTCCCAGACGCTGATTACCTACCATTTAATGGGCTTTCACTCCACTACTGAATAATGTATTGAATATACACTTGTCTTTTGAATTTGAAACCATACAATCAAATATAGCACGCTAGCCAGACACACATGAAGTAATCATTTATGATCCTAGATAATGCAATGATGTTCGTTTTTCATTTTCCTTGTTCGTTTTTACCTAGTAGGAAGTCCATTTTTTATAAACTATAACTGGGACCCGAGGTGGACTAGTGGTTGCACGTTGGAATTGGAACTCAGAGTGTTCAGATCGAATTCGAACAAACGCCAAAAAATGCTAACGTGTCTTGGCCGGATAAAATGTCTTGGCGTATTAAATCGATAAACCGGAATGTCCTTCTATGAGGTCAGAGAGGGTCGGGGAAGGTACGATCTCCCCAGATGTCACCCAGGGGTTTCTCGGTCAAAATTAATGTGGCACTAAGGGGTTGATGTTGGTTCACCAATACGTTGACCCCATTGAAACCAACCAACGTGTCTAACGGTAAAAGGGAGAATGTCTTCATAAACAAATACCTGCATTCGCAAATAACATAAACTATAATTACGAACTCGATCAACCCCTGTCATTCATAAATTCACAAGTGCAAATGTTAACTAACTAACTAACCAATGACACAACAGTCCATTGTAGACCAAAGCCTGTGGTGTCCATCTCCGCTTTCTTGGCCGTGGGCTTGGGGTGTCATACAGCATATGTCTCGGGCAGGTGGTCAGCCTGCCGCGGGACCCAAGCATAGTTCCCAAGCATGCTTGGTCCTCATTTTATCAACCCACTTAAGGGACGAAAGGCTGAGTCGACCTTACCCAGTAGCAGAGTCGAACCTTGGACTTGGCAAATGTTATACTGATGCATTTACCGATTGTATCAATTACAATCTTAGACTTTGAATTCCATGACTTCGACAAAATCTATGATGCATGACAAAGTGGCGCAGGTAAAAGCAAAAATATACATCTCCAGTGCTCAGAACCGAAGGGAAAACCGAGATCAAAGTCTACCTGTAGACTAGATATCTATATTTTTTGCTTTTACTTTCGCCCCCTTTTTTTTATGCATTTTGTCTTCTTCGTGCGCGCTGAATCTTGTACGACAATTTGTAATAGATAATGGGTGTTTCCGCCCCGGAGTGAATGACTGCAATTTGTCAGTCAAAAGTGAAAAGTTAGAGAAATGCCACATTTGGGATTTCTTTCCCTACAACGTACTCATCGTTTATGTCTTGCTAAGGAGCCCATAAAAAGGGCAAAACATAAGCCAAGGATACCTGGTACGCGGGAGTGGTATATTTTTCAACTGACATGCCAGTTTTTTTCCTTGTACAAATTTTCATTAAGAATTGTTTTTGGTTTTCACACTAGAAAATCTCTTTTTAATTGTCAGGAAGGGACATAAAATTAATTCTGGAGATTGGCAATATCATTTAATGAGTTATGCACCAATTACCTACGAAGTTCCATAAAACGGGTTATAGCGTTTAGACCAAGAATACTCCAGAAATATATTATAATCCAACTAAAAAAAATTAAAAACTATTTTTCCAAGGCTTTAAAAAATATTCTGTCAATGTATTTTTAATTACAAATATCATTCATTTTCGTAATATGTCCCTAAATTCTAAAAAGTTTTAATTAATATTTCTAAAACGTTGAGGTAATATTCTTTTTAAAAAAACCAGGATAAAAGATTTTACTTAAAATTTTTAATTTCATTAAAAGCATTTTTTTAATCACAAAAAAAATTTTAATTTTGAAAAATCACAGTTGAAGATATATAAGCTGAAGGTTTCTAGAGAAGACGCTCAAAATGAAGCAAATTAAAGAAAAAAAAGTTTAATCTCTTGAATAAAACCATAAAAGTGTTCATTATTGAAATTTATGTACTCCTACTTGCAAATAGAGGAAGAATGAATGAAAAAAATATGAAGAAAACCGAAAATAATTAAAATAGTAAAGTTGTTTCATTTTACGATTTTATGTGGAGACAAACAGCCGCACATAATTTCTACCACAAACATTAAAATTAGCTCACATAATTCAAACGAATGTTCTTTAAGCACAAGACACCATGCAAGATATAATTTATAGATATGTACCAAAAAATACCTTCAAAGTGGATCTAAAAAAATAAAATATTAAATTTTATGAACCTTTATCCCTTTTGTTTCTTAATTAAGTTTTCCGAGGGAAACTAAGAAAAATTGGAAGAGTTCTTCACCCACATCTCACCAGATTAACAAATTGTTAACTACACGAATATCGTAAATTACAAGCCTTCCTTCCACTCTAGTATTCAATTTTCAAACACTATGATATATTTCTTTCAAGCACTAATACTTAATTACCAGGATTGTCTACAAGGTGCCTTTAACTTCACTATTTTTTACCTCCCTTGTAATCCTTAGCAAGCACGTATACGGTTTACAGACACCAAATTGCGTCCATCTAAATGATTTTACGCACGCAAGGGGCTTGTTCGCCGATGCCAAAAGAACATAGTGAAATATTCGGCTAACAGAAATAGTTGCCTTCTGCGGCTGTTTCTAAATTTCTTTTTCTTTGCCAAAGTGTTCTCTTAATAAAGCTTATCTGAAGGAGAGAAAAACACTAAAATCCATCTAGAAGGAAGTTTCCAAGTAGACCTGGTCTAATTCCTGTATTTTAGTAAAAATAAAGAATCGACCTCAAGGAATTATACTGTATAATAAATTACTTACTGTAAATAAGTAAATATTTAATTAAATTACTGAAAATAAGGAATAATTGTATTTTTAAAATATATTCAATTTAAGACGAGAAAATATTACCTTCAAATTGTTTTATGCATCTTACATACAAATGACTATTATATATATAGTAAAATTAAACAAGACTGTATCATGAGAATACAAGAAATTACTTATAATTATTACTGAAGAATTTAAAGTTGTTACAAGGTAAAAAAAATAGTCTATAGCTCTAAACAATATTGAAGAAAGGAAAACTTTGAAATAAAATGTTTACTTCTAACTAAAACATAGATTTAAGGATCTCAAAACACACATGATAGCTCTTAAATTTCCTATACATAATTTTTCTAATTCCTTCATCTAAAAATATACATATAAAAATCTCCAAACTAACCATATAGGGGGCACATGTTATTCTATTAGATTTATTTCTTATTCATTTTTGTGTGAATAGAGAACATAAGTTGACTCCAGAAATTTGCTTCTACAGTTTTAATTGCTGAGAATAGCTAGTCCTATCAACTATTGAAATAGAAAGAAAGTACTTTTATACGTGCACTGTACAAATTTCTAATAGTTAATGTAAAAGATAATTGTTTAAATTACCCAACTAAAAAGTATTACAACCGTAATTCTACCACAAGAAATTCCTCATGAGATAATATTTGTATACTCCCTAACATTTACGATGGTAATGCTGCAATTTATTTGCTTTAACGATCACGCATCCCAATACAGATAAATGCGGAATGATGATATATTTTTACCACACACTTTCTTGAGTTCGATTTTTAAATCCAGTTATATAACCGTTCATATAAAAATAAACCTTAAACTGAAATATTTCCATCATCTCCGTTGACATTTTTTTTTCAGATTTTTAAAGTTGATAAAAGTTGTTTGGTTTTTTTTCTGCATTTTGTTGTCTCGGTTAGTGAGGCTCCCATAGCTTTATTTTAATTTAAAACAACAAGGTTACACACGAAAACAACAACAAAAAAAGTAAAGTTTTCTACTATACCACTTTTTATCCAATACCAGTCTCTCAAGGTGATTTTTTCATTTTATTAATATAAGATGGGAAACTCTTTTCTTTCTATTTATCAGTCATCTTGGATACACGGATAAACACACAAAAAACAGGAGCTCAATTTGAATGGCATTTAATGGAATTAAATTTATACTAACTTTAGATAACTAAATTTTGGACAAAAAAACTGAAAGAGAATTCTTAGAATATTTTAAATCTTAGGCATTTCTCTGAGCAATTTTTCTCCAAAAGAATTGTATGCGTTCAAAATGTATTCATGTTGCTGAACTTCTTCATGTTGCTGAACTTATATTTTTAAATGTATACTTGAACATGATTTAGGCTTATTTTATATGCGTTGTTTTTCATGCGTTGCAGAATTCAGAGTGTGCAACCAAAATTATTAAAAAAAAACTTTCCGGGAAATTCACGGAGATTCGAAGTACTCATGATTGGCGGCTTTGTATCAACAAACTTTTCATGACTAGGATGATTACTTCAAACGATGATTAGAATACTTTAAAATTTCTAAATAACAATAGCTATCTAGTATATTTTATTTTTTATTTTTTTAAATATAATTTTACCACAATATCAAAATTTAAAAACAGCACAAACGCATAAAAATTATATTTCGCATTCAGTGCAATGCTTGCTGTCATCTGTACTAGCACAATCCTCGTAAATTGTAGAATATACTTTTTAGGATATTTTAAAAGATACTCTATGTTTTCTTAGTTTTTTTCCATTGTTCGCAAAACTGAGAATTTATAAATTCAAAAGATTACAATTTAAGAAAAATACAGGAAACTAACAATTATTTATACATGGTAAGTGACAAACCTTTTTGTCTCGTCTGAATGAGCGATACTTTCCTCTTTTAGCATTTAATCATCTGACAGAAATACATGGTGGCATCTTGATGTTTAAATCTTGGATGAGAGTACTTTTCTGGGCTGGTTGGTTGATTACGAACGCTGTTGTCATATTTAGTAAGCCTTTAGGGGAAGGGGGAGGGGCAAAAACTTTTTCGGGGTTCCAACTGGGAAAATGTACATTCTTTGTAGGCTATATTAATCAAAACGCTAAATTAAGGAAACATTTATTAATGTATTTGACGAAAGTTGCGCATTACCGAACATAGAATTTGAATAGAAAGAAAAATTATCAGATTGAGTAATTGTAAATATAAGTATAGAGTACTATTCTAATGTTAATTGCAAGTGAACCATTGAAGTAGTATTACACGAAAAAGCCTTTCTACTCAAAATTTCGAGCGAGGAAACTTTGATATTTCTTTCATTGCAAATAGTAACTTCACAACATCATAATGTTGCAGCAACTTTCACTTATCTCTCTTCTCAACAACCTATTTTCGTCCATCTGTCACCAGGTGGTATAAATGTATCTAGGTTTATTGATGGCATAAATGGTTCGTAACTGCTTACCTAAAAGTTTATTCATCCGATTAGTTACTCACAGAAAAAAGTTTTTGTTTCCATTATTCAGCTTGTTTTTCAATACTGTTCTATATAAATCTTAAATGTAGATATCAATTTTTCACACTGTGTCAACCCTCCAAACCGTATCATAAATTTTCGTGAATGTGGGATTATCGTGAACGTCAGATTATCAAAAGTACCGATATTTCCTTATCCATCGAAAAAACATGGAGCTGTTGGAACGATCCCACGTGTCCATCATGCATCGGGTGTCATGGTTCCGCAAGGATTCTCGAATTTGCGAGATTTTTAAAATCCCGAGGAAATCGGGGCTATAAGATATCGCGGTATGACGCCATATCGCTGAATACTTCATGAAAGTCTTTCGAGAAGCTTTTTTTAGTCCTAAGAAAACATGCTTAGCTATATGCATCCCAAAAACTAACACAGGGGTGCAGGTTTCAAGTTAGTCGTGAAAGTGATGGGGTCAGGGAAAGTTTATCGTTGCCTCAGTTTATCGTTTTATTAGCAGTCTGTTGGCAAAAGGAAGCAAAAGAAACGCCTTTAATTCATTTTAAAAGCTCTATTACTCCCAAAGACCTCTGCCCAGAAACCCGAAAATACGCCATTGGTGTTGATTCCGAATTAACTGCGAAAGCAGTCTCGTAAGATATCGAAATTACAAATTTTCCCGCTATCGATCGAAGAAACATGGAGCTTTCTAAATGATCTTACGTGCCCCTCACGCATCGGGTTTTGCAGAGCGCGAGGATTCTCAAATTTGCGAGATTTTTAAAATCCTGAGGAAAACGGGGTGAAACGGTCTCCAGCCCTTCCGCGAAGCAAGCGATCTCGTCGTATGACGTCATACCTTTGAAGATTTCATGAAAGTCCTTCATAAAGTTTTTTTAGTCCTAGGCAAATAAGCTTTGCTAAATGCATCCCGAAAACGGACGCGGGGGCACGGGTTTTAAGCTACTCGTGAAAGCGATGACGTCAGCGAAACCGCCTTACGAGTTCATGGTTTTTTCTGCCCCTTACTGGCAAACATTAGCACTAGAGATACCATTAATGCATCCAAATGGTCTATTACTCCAAAAGACCTCTGCTAAGAAACCCAAAACCACGCTGTTGGCACCTATTCTGAATTATTCATGAAAGAAGTGACGTCAGATTATCGAAATAACCTATTATCCCTCTACCGATCGAAAAAACATGGAGCTTTCGGGACGATATCACATTCCCCTGACGCGACGGGTTTCACAGAGCTTAAAAACTATAATACTGGTCGGCAACTGATCCCGGAGCGGTTTGATATTCGGAAACTTCCGCTAGCCTGTATACTACCAAAAAAAGTCCTAATTCATTTAAATTAACCTTATACTCTCACAAGTCTGGGACATTCCAAAAAACCCTGAACGATGCAGCGTTCAGGCGTTTTATTCTTCCAATAAAAGAGAGATATTGCAACCGGTGGGCCGGTCGCAATATCTCTCTTTTTTTTAGCTCTCCAGACGATTTTTTTTCACTTCCGTATTAAACCTTTAACGTGAATATTTCAAATAATCCTTAAAATATAAAGAATCTAGCAAACATAAATATAGAAAATCAAACTAATCTTCAGTTATCTGGAAATCACTTTTAAAAGCTGAAAACTTAATTTTGAAATGGACTTTAGCAGAACTCCCTTTTCCAAGTATTGTGAAACCTCTTCCAAGTACTGTGTTACTTTTCGCGGTCGGTAGAAATAGTAAATCTGGGGAATCAAATGAACGAACTTGGACTATGGGCTCATGGATAAAAATCTGGAAATCAATGATATAAAAGGTTGATGCGGGGATATTTATTTTAAAAAAATTCTGTGTCTGAAGAAATTTTCTTTTTTTTCTTGCCTAAATCAAACGGTTGAATCATCCCAAAATTTGTTGATAGATTTCTTTTTTTCCCAGTTTCAAAATTTAGAAACAAAACTTTTTTCACAAACTTACTCCAGCTTCAAGGTATGATAAACGAGTTGCTTCGACCTGACGGTTTTTGTAACTACAGCTCCTGTTTCATAAATTCAGAGGTTTGTACCACTAGATTTTGTCCTTCTACAGTCTTGGTATACGGGACGAACTTTAACCATTTACCTAAGTGTGTCCACCAGTAATTCAGAAATATGAAGAGTAGATACTATATTTCAACAATTTTCAGTTTCTGATGTAATTTTTCTGATTTCTGTATAGAATTTTCTGATTCTGTATAGAAGCAAGTATTCTGATTCTGTATTTTCTGATTCTGTATAGAAGCAAGTGAACTAATCCAAGGTTTTATTGATTATATTTTGTTCATAGACCCATCAAAAACTAAAAAAATGGAGCCATAATAAAGTTAATCCTTTAAAGTTCGTATTAAAAAATTTGAAATTAATTTGTGGGCTACATAGACCTCCTTATACACTCGCAATACACGCTGGCTTTCAGACTAGCGCTGGCTAATTTTCATTTAAGCAATTAAACGCTGGCTTTCAGACTAGCTTGTGTTGAATATATTCCGAGAAAATAAAAATTAAAAACTGACTGAAAAGAGATGAAGTACAACAAATAATTATTTAAATACAATAAAATTAAATTAAATATTATTCTTATAAAAACTCCCTCGCCATATATTTGAATTCTCGTTGTCAGTAGTCACTATATGCTAATACAACTCTCTCACCAAACATTTCAATTCTCGTTGTCAGAATTACATTATGTACAATACAACTCTCCGCCAAGTATTTCAGTTCTCGTTGTCAGTAGTTACTTTAAGCACGATACTACTCTCTCGCCAAACATTTCAATTCTCGTTGTAAGTAGTACATTATGCACAATATTGATACTTAATTTTTTTTTTGATTTTTCTAAAATTCTGCTGTAAGTAAATTACCCGGGAATGAATCCTCCAATATACATATATTTTCCGTCTTCAAAAAAGTTTATACCATATGCTGAATTAAAAAACTATATGTAGTTGAAACTGCGAATAAAAATTTGGGAGAGATTTAGTGCCAAAGTGTATAAAGATCAGAGAAATTACAAACATCTATCTTCCTAACGGAACCGCAATTCACTTACATCCCACAATATAATTTTTAGTCCATAAAAGAAACATTTAAAACACATTTATAAATCTTTCTTCGGAGAAAGACAAAAAACAATTGCATTCTGCAAGAGAACTAATGTGACTTCAAATCGTACTTTTTTTACGTTTATTATTAATAGCTTTTCATTCTCATACGTTTTCCCCATTCATTGAACATAAAGAAAATTATATATTTCCATTATAAATCCTTATCTTCTAGAAACATATTTTCATCATAACTCTCTTATAATAAGTCATTCCTTGACACAGAACATTATAACGGAGAATATATATATAGCTATATATATATAGAAATATATATACTTTTATCTTTTCTTTGGATATATTTGGATCAATTGATCCTAGACATTTTTTTTCACCAGACTGTGTGCTGTCAGAATTCGATATGAAGAGCTGAAGAAAGAAAATGGCGTCCATTGATATGTTTTCAGAGTCAGCCGAGAATTCTGTCAGAACGGCTTACCGAATTTTTACGCTGCAGTTCCTTACATTTGAAGGAATTAGCAATCTAATTTCAGGGATTCGAGAAAGAATAAAAAAATATATAAAGTATTAGAAAATAAGTAGTCTAAAAAATAGTTCTCAAATAACTTTCGAGGACTTTAGTTACGATGTTTTAATGCCAGCTGAGATGGGTGTATTTTTAATGTTTTGATAATACTATTTTTGGTATAACAATGATTTTATTCAAATAGTAAAATATTATTACTGATTGCTATGAAAAGAGAAACTGGGTAGAATATTGCTTAAGATTCTAACATAGCTTTACGAAAACTATGTTATTTTTTTAAAACAAAATAGGGGCCAGGTACCTTGTAAAGATAAAGAGTCTCGACATACATATACCTATTTTAAATCACCAGTAGTTACTAAAACAATTTATTAAGAAATATGAAAATTTTACTATGAGTTAAACACTGTTTCTTCTTTATAAATATTGCACTCAAATTTTTCTACCTTGAAGAGAATTTTTAAAATTTTTTAAGATTTTAACCGTTGTATTTTCATTGTTATGTGATCGCGCGCATGATATCACCAGAAACAGTTGGATAGAATATCATGAAATTTTATACACGTTCAATATAAACATGTATTCTTAAAATGACGAACAATTATGTCATTCTTACCATAAAAAATTGAATTACAATAAAATTTATCAATAAAATTTCTGAAATTTAAAAAAAAAATTCTATGAAGAACTAAGAATTTTGATTTCAACTTTCATCATTTTAAAGATATATTATGCTACTTAATTTTAAAATTAAATATATATATATATATATATTCATTAATATACGGATGCAAGTCTGCGCGCAATGACATAACATTGTAAAAAACAATGTTTGAAATTTAAAAAAAATTAAATATCTTCAAGCTACAAAAAATTCAGAGTCATATTTATGAAGAAGAAAGTGTGTAAAATTTTTATATTCCTAAATAAAAGATTTTCATAACTACGGATGATTTAAATAGGAATATCTCTGTCGAGTCTCTTTGCGTTTAAAAGGTACCTGACCCCTTAAAGAACAACCAACATTACAAATTTGCTTTTGAAATCATTATTATTGTTTACCATATGCAACTTATATATCCATTATGTCACTCGGCTGATTATCTGTTGAATTAAGCAACTAGGTATTTTATTTTGTTGAATTTTTTACTATTGTGTATTTTCTGCTAGATATATCCAGATAGGCATCTCGTTTTGAAAATATAATTTATTTGGGTTCACAGTTTGAAAAAAATTAAAATAAAAATCCGAACTCCTCAATAAAGTTGCTTATGGAAATGTAAGCATTCTCCTTTCTACAACATTTCTCTTTTTTTTAATTCTGCAAAACTTTGATTGAAATTTTTAAATTGGTGCAAAATATCTCCATTAAGGAGAAAATTTTCTTCGTTTCATCTTTTAGTTTCAATCTGTTCTAAAATTTTTCAGTTTGCAATTCAGTGTTTTAAAAATATTTATTAATATATCTCGCTGTTATCATCATATATATATATATATATATATATATATATATATATATATATATATATATATATATATATATATATATATATATATATATATACTCCTCATATTTCAAATATTATTTGCTTACTTTCCACCTTATACGAAGGGATAACAGTTTATTGCACTTAAAGCAAGGAAGTAGAATTGTTCCAATACACTAAATATTCGTAAACAAACTGATGAAAAATTGTAAATAATTTTTGTTATATCAAATGTTTTGAAAAAAAGAAACATGTTCTTTCATATTACAGTTAATGCTCACAATTAATGCTCTTCGTCCTGAGGAAGAACTGTATTTTAACTAGTTCAAAAGTTGTTGCCGTTTATATATTTTTCTTTGTACCTTTTGTGAAACTCTTTATAGAGTAATGACCACAGGATAATAAATCTCTTTAAAGCAAGAAAAATACGATACTATAGAATTCAAGACTTAATAACTCAGACGAAAGAAAAAAGAGTTTTCAGTGTGTTTTTAACTAAACCCCCTGGTCGGATGTAATCAGACCAGGTCCAATAATGGCTGCAGGGCTGCGGGAAGTGGTTCCAGTTTAGCTCTTGCTGTCGGGCAGCTCAATGATCGGAGTCCGACTGAGAAAAAATGTTAGAAAAATAAATTAAGGATTATTATAAACCATAACTTCCTATTTAAAACTGTATATGGCATCAGGAACTGGACCTTATATCAACAATCACCTAACAACATATTAACAATCAATTGGAACTAATATCAATATAAATTTTCTTTTACAAATTTATGTTGGTATACATCATAATTAAATGTTATGTAAATACAGATCTTGCTATCTCATAGTACGTAGATAATTGTTAAAAATAATTCTTAAAGATCAGTTTCCCTGTTGCACGGTCTCTGAGACATTTATGATATATCTTTGACTTTTTAGGTCACAATTTATCATATATAGTTATTTTTTTAGTTTCCATTGTCAGAAAGTTTATATAGTGCTATTAATAAACCATAACTATTATGACAACAACAATTTAAGATGATAATTATGGAAATATGTATTTCTCTGATCTATAAATCCCAATCATTCAGAAATATACACTCAAGAGCCAAAACATTATGACCACCTGTTAATAAAGAGTTGGCCCACCTTTGGCGCGCAACACAGCTTCAACCCGCCTTGGCATGGATGCCACAAGTCATTGGTAGATGGCCGGAGACAGATTGTACCAGATGTTTAAGCAATTATTCACGCAAATCCGAGATATTACGAATTGGTGGTCTTTGAACTCTGAGCTGCCGTCCCATGACATCCCAAATGTGTTCTATCGGATTGAGATCCGGTGAGTTAGGTGGCCAGGACATTAACTGGAATTCGGCATCATGTTCCTGGAACCACTCCAACACAATTTTAGCCTTGTGACACGGGGCGTTGTCCTGTTGGAACATTAAATTTCCAGCTGGAAAAACAGAGGCCATGTAAGGATGCAACTGGTCCGCAATGATGTTCAGACACCCTGTAGCATTCATGGTCTGCTCTACCACAACCACGGGTCCCAGAGACGCCCAAGAGAACGTCCCCCAAAGCATAATACCGCCACCACCGGCCTGTGTATGATCTACTGTACATTGAGAGAGCAACAGTTCGCCTGGAAGACGGCGTATCATGACACGGCCATCGACATGATGAATGACAAACCGTGATTCATCTGACCAGGCAACTCTCTCCCACTGATCCATGGACCAGTCGCGATGTTCCCGGGACCAGAGCAGGCGCAGTTGGCGATGACGCTTGGTCACAAAAGGCACACGAGTGGGACGTTTGCTGCGTAGCCCCATATCCAACAGTGTCCGCTGAACAGTGTGCTGCGATACTATTCTACTTGGCTCTGCATTGTATTGGGCTGTCAGCTGAGCCACTGTCTGGCTCCGGTTTTGCTTCACCATGCGAGACAGTCTCCGACGACCTTTTTCTTTGATAGCGTGTGGACGTCCAACACCATGTCGTCTACTGCTGGTTTCACCGTCATTCATCCCCTTTGCATAAGTACTAACAACTGTAGGTCGCGAACAACCCACGAGTCGTGCAGTTTCAGAAATACTTGTTCCGAGCCTTCGAGCCATTACAATCTGCCCTCTATCAAAATCGCTTAGATCCTCAGCCTTTCCCATCACACACAGAAGTAAGTGAAAGAATGATTCTTCAGACTCTCCAGCAGCAGTTAAATACCACTTCCACCTGATCACGTGCCTTCCACGTCATCCAGGCGAATTCATTGCAAAATGTAGGGGTGGTCATAATGTTTTGGATCTTGAGTGTATTTCCACTGCAACATTATGTAACTGGTTTCCTATAACATATTTCATAAACATATAACATTATACCCATACAAATATCTTTGACTTTTATCTTTCTTGACGTATAAGGATCAATCTGAAGTAAATTTGGATCAATAGACACTAGATTTCTTTATATTTATCCTTCATGTTTGATCTGTATGTATGATTTATGATCACGCATAGTAATTTTTAAAAATATATTTGCCAGACGGATTATATAATTCTGTTAACAAACCATCATTATTATAACGTCATCAATTTATCATAAAAATACGCATTTTTCACGTCTATAAATCCTTTTCTTTCAAAAATACATGTTGAATCTCCCCGTCGTTATTATGTAGTTCGTTTCATGACATATAGCATTATAACTATACAAAAATCTTTGACTTTCATCTCTCTTGATATATATTAGAGTAAATCAAAAGAAAATAAGGATCAATTGATGCTGGATTTCTATCAGTCTAGATTGCCATGGGCTTTGATATAGAAAAAAAAAACATGAATCTGGGGGAAAAAAGACTGTTCCTTGATATGGTTTCAAACTCAGACATGTATTCTGACAAAATGATTGCGGGAGTATTTCG